>VYZW01031884.1:0-22782 GCA_013401315.1 Balaeniceps rex
TTCTCAACACGTTCATTACTGTTATTCAGATGACAGGTTTAATAAAAGAAGATATTTTTGTTTGTGTTCTGGACATACCTTAAAGAGAAGTTCATATTGAGAGATGACTGAAGAGGAGCAAAGAGCATGTTTAAGTTATGTAGTGCACAACTGATAATTTAAATGTCTTTGCCACAAATAACCAAATGAACAAAGACCAGGAAAATGGGGACAAATTACAAGTAAAGGGGCGTGAAGCCCCTGGGCTGGAAGTCAGTTGGAAAAATGGTTTGTGAAAGTTTCCTTAAAGGAGGACTGGGGGGAATTTTGGACAAGAAGCTCCTCAGAGCTGTAGCAGCAGGTAAGAAGTGGAGTAGGAGAAAGTTCTTTGATTAACAGTACTTAGAGTCCTAAAAAGCTTTGGTAGAATAAAATCAAGGATACAGAATCTGTTATGATACTGTAAATATGACCTATTGTTCAGTCTTAGTATTAATCAACTGTTGTAACTGATTTTGTTGAGAGATTTCATATCCTGAAGTAAGCCTAGGAACATTTCATAGGCTTGAGATACTTTAGACCTTTCTCTCTTTCTTTCTTTCTTTCTTTCCTACTGATATTGGTCATTGTGTTTCAACTTGATTTGATTAAAATAAAATACAATTGGTGCTTAACAGCAGGCCCTCACCCAAGCCAAGTACTTTGGCTTAACATCCATAGTTACTACTCTAGTTAATAATGTGTCAACACTTCCAATATAAAACCCATTTTTTAAGCAACTGTTGCAATTTTATTGGCAGAAAATGCTATTTTGTATAGGAAAGTTTCAACACCCTAGAAAGTTATTGCCCAATTAAGTTTTAACTTTGCTTTTTTAAAAATGAGATTTGATAGGTTTTCTGCATACTCATAACTTAAAGGCAGCTTTGATCTTCAAACTAGAAGTTTGCATGCTATCACTTTCCACCCTCAGCTGTCTCGGTCCTTTCCAAATTTGCAGTCGTACCTCTTTGCAATTCTGGAGAGTAATATAGCACCACTTGGCTATGCGCAAGTTTTCTTTGCAAATGCTGTGAAGTGAAATGGTAATGCTCTTTCTTTGTGAAAGTACTATGTACTAGTTTTTTCCTGTTGAAGTTTCCTTTTCAACCTTCTAGGTGCGCGTGGTATCTTTTTATTGACAGGTCCCTCATTACAGCCTAATTCTTAAGCAGTAGGACGGCTAGCATGTCATCGCTTCCTAGCTTAGAGCAGCTTGACGTCTTGCACTTCTGCAGGAAGACATAGCTGTGACGTACTGGTAGCAACAGTGTCTGTCCACTGTGTTAATGATTGCCTAAGTGCTTCCATTTTAATCCTCTTTCACACTTAAAATTTTCCAAAGCTTTTGTGTTCTGGGCTGCAGTTTCTCTGGCTTGGTGTCTGCCCAGAACTAGACTTACTTTTATTTGGTTTTGAGGGGTTGGGATAGGGTTACAAAGTGTCCAAGCTGTGTTTGCTTACCATGTGTGAAAGGAGAGAAACTCCTCTCCTTCCACTGTGACGAGTCAAAATTCATGTGCTCTCTAGTGTGGACGCACACCAGAGATCAGGGAACAGGCATGGTTTGACACCTCAGTGCAAAAGTGCCTTTCCGTGTTATGGTGAAAAGTAGTTTGCATTTGAGATCCATTTTGACCCACTGAAAATTTCATTTGGTATATGTGCAGGGTAATTGTTTTTTTAGCAATAGTTGAGCAAAGAACAGGCTGCATTGGAAATGCCTGCATAGCTAACTGCACTGTGAAAACTTCTCAAAATAAAATAAAATAATGCACGGGATTGAGGTAAAGGCCTGTTTTAAGGAAAAACTCCGTTCAAAGCAGAAGGTCTCTTTACTGTCTCTTGAAATGTGTCGGAAGTGTTGTTTGAATGATCTCAAGTCCTGGCCTAAATGATTTGGGTTTAATATTGATTATTAAGGTGAATGCTCAAGCCTGAACTTTTAGACACCCACTACAGCTCCCTTTGGCAGTGTTGTTTCATCTGTTAGTTCCGTGGGAGTCACAGCATGGATAGAGACTAGGTAAAACTCAAGTACTGTCCTACGTGAGGTCTTTCTTCAAAGCTCAGCACTCTGAAGTCTGATAAAGCTGAACGCTTAACAGTAATTTCTCATTCAGTGTCTTGAGAACTTTTGCTTTTGTCTGACCTTTTTTTTTTTAGCTGGCTGAAGTAGGTGAGAGTCAGAGCAGCTGCTTCATCTTTTACCCAAATGCTTGCTCTGCTCTGAAGAGGACTATCTCATTTTTCTACTTCAGGATCTACCTTTAAATGTCTTGTGTGTTTTGTGCTCAATCGCATATGAGTTGCCTGTAGTAATTTTAGGAGTTTCTGTGCGTCGTCATCGCTTCCTGAAATGACAGAAGTGGAAAAGAAGGAAGGAAATGCCTTTGGAAATGAAACTGGTCTTTCAGTTCATGGAAGTAGTGCTAGACGCTGCACAAACAGGTTCTACAGGAGACAAACATATGATAGACGTTTGAAGTCATATACTAGAGAAAACGAGTAACATTGGCAGGATGCATAACTTGATCTTGATGAACTACTTCTTAGCCTTTGTTTGACAGGGGACCTTGATTGCTGTTTTAGTGGCAGTTTTCATCTTTCACCAACTGCAAGAGAACTTCTAGCCCTGCATTCACTGTTATTCAAATTTGCTGGAGATGTATGCTGCATTCATTTATTCTTTGTTGTTCCTCATTGCGTCAGTCAGGTACAATGTTCAGAGTAAACAAATCGGCAGCTTGCATACCCCCAAAGCACCTTGAGTGGGCATTCAGTATATGTCCTTTTTTTGTTTGTTTGGGTTTTGGTTTTTGTCTTTCTTCTTCCAATGACCCTTTGCCCTTCCCATAATATAAAATTGTCCTCTGGTCAGATTCCCCTGGAGTAGATCTTTTGTTCTTGCAGTCACAGTGAGAAACTTGATTGAGATAATGAACAGATTCATCGTACAAAGGGCACATATGACCTCCAGTGAGCAGCACAATGTGAGTTAGACATCTTCAGGAAAAAAAAAATAAAAAAAAAAAAATAGCTCAAAGGAACCAGATGGGGAAAACAACAGAGAGAGGCAGAGAAAAATATTTTTGGTTCATCAAACTGCTGCTTGTTATGTTCCAAACACTAAGGACCTATCTACACTAGGGAAACTTTGCAAATGCTTCCCAACCTTTGCCGCTACTTTTCAGCTGCATCAGTAGTAAACTATATGGGGAGCCCAAGAATAAATGGGCCACTGGCTGGCACTGCTATCTGCTCTTTGCATCTTACTTTAGGGCATGTCTGGTAGACATGGTGCTTAAAATTCCTGCAGCAGCTGGTAGCAGATCTACATGAGAGCTGCTGGCCTTCGCTGCAACTGGTTTAGCTGAGCCAGTGGTGTCAAAAGAGGGAACGTTTTGCCATGTTTTCCTAGTGCGGACTGAGCCTAGTGCTGGACTGCTGCTTCATGTTGGTAACACTGGTGTTATTATCAAATTTGTTCTTTGACTTTTTAAATTTTTATTTTATTATTTATTTTTATTTTTTTTTAGAAAGAGATAAAACTTTGTGGAATATTTTTCATGAACGGTTCTCTAAAAGTCTTAGGTGCAGCCACATGAAATCAAATCATATGCTGTATAAAAAGATTCATCTGTTCTACTTTATATTTGACTAAACTATGCCAGTGTTTGACTAGTCCTTTTTAATGAACAGATAATATTTTGAAATTCTGGGTTACAAAACAGAACTGAAAATCTAAAATACTTTTACAGAGCGGGCAGCTAAAGTTGCTGAGCAGCAGGAGAGAGAGCGAGCAGCACAGCAGCAGAATTCCTCCCCCCGGGCAGGCACTCCTGTCGGGGCTCTTATGGGGGTGGTGCCGCCACCAACACCAATGGGAATGCTCAATCAGCAGTTGACACCTGTTGCAGGTAAAACGTAGGAGCTATGACCATTTTTTCCTCATCCACTATATCAACCCCCTTCATAACTGAACACTCTCTTGGGTCACTTTGTTCTTACGGAAGAAAAAGCTCAACCTCTTCAGTCTTTCTTCGTAATGAGTATACGTAACCGCAGCAGTAGTCTGATAGTCCCACGTTACTTGCTCCAGTAGTGAGTAGCCTGTTGAAAATGCAGGGAAAAAGGGCCCTCCTTGTACAGTAGTCCTGTTCTGTTTGTGTGCAGTCGTGTTTATTCACTCTACTTTGCAGAGTTCATGTTTAGCCCTGCTACGGCAGGAGGGGAGTGAACTAAATACTCTTCTAGTGCATGCAGCATCAGTGAAAGTGGTAAAGTAGGAGGCAAATTTTTTTTTATATTTTTTTTATTCTCAGGAAGGTGAGAGGCAAACAGAACCCAAACCAGATTTTAAATCCAAGCAAAAGCTTTACAGAATTGCTGATTAGACACTGATAAGCAGAGCAGACTAGGATCTAGGGCCGTTGTAGGAACAAATACAAAATGCCAACATTGCCGGTTTTATCGTGATTTTCAGAATAGAACTGAGCTTGGAGAACTCTTCCACGAGGCCCTTGTTGCTGGGTGTTGTGCTCGTTACCAGTTGTAATCTGCCTTGAGTTCATAGGGAGTATGCTCGGAGTAAGTATTTTCAGGATCAGATCTGAAGATAATGTGGTCCACAGGAGATTCTTGTACGGGAATCAGCCATACATCCATGGGAAAATGAATTAGGTATGACCTGATAGGTTGTTTTCCTTCCCCCATTTCTAATCAAAATAATTAGATTACTTCAAAATAGTACTATTAGTACTATAGTAAATAATACTGGCCAAAATAGTGCCAAGTAGGTAAAAGTGAGTATTTGGAGGTTTTTTGGTTTGAGTTTTGGGGGTGTTTTTTAACTTTCCCTTAAGGCATTCCAATTATTCCATTTATTCTTTTGTCATTTTTCTTTTTCTTTCCTGTCTCGCAGGCTGTGGCCATATTTAGAGCTGACAGCCTGAAGCGTTTTTCATCATGGTCTCTAAATCCCTTTTCAGTAAATAGGTTGCACGGATGTTTAAACTGAAGGCACATTCCTTATTTGGTTTGTGGTCTCTAGATTACAAACATTTGTTTACATTGAGTTGCATTTTTTTTTTGTTTTTTTTTTTTTTTTTTCCACTTTGTTCTTGGTAATTTTTCTCTGACCTGTTTGCAGTTGGTTTGTGTTTCTCTGTGTGTGTACACATATCTGTACATATATTAAGGGGAAAAAAAAAAAGGGGAGTTCTCCAGTGCTGATCTTTTTTTGCGAGTAACCTACTTCGATCTAGAATATGTAGAAATGTCATCCTCTTGTGGTTATGTTTTCTTGGTTTGATTCTTGTTTTTTTGGCATTGAGTCACTTTTCCAGTTTTTTGGAGGTAGGTGTTGATGGGCAGTAATACTTACTACTAACGCTTTCTTAAAACTTCCAAAAATGTGCATTCTGCAAACTACACATGCTAACTTACTTCCTGCAGCAGCCTCCTCAAAAGCAAACCTGTATTTAAGACCATCATCTTATTCAAGCGGTTAGACATTCAAGTCTCTTCACTTTGGCATTGTGAAATACTTCCTTAAAGTGGATGATCAAGTGGATCTTTTTAAACTCTTTCTATTTTTGTGGCCCATTTGAAAAACATAGTCTTTCATCTTTTAGTTTCCACAAGTCTTTCTTAGAAGTATCTTATTCTGTTGAGACCTCTTTCACATCCTCCTCCATCATTTGATTGCTTTTCTCTAGTTCAGAGAACTTCTCCATCGCAGAAGTTCAAAGAACTTCTTTATGGCCCAGGGGTCCAAGAAATCTGGATACCTTCTGAGATGCATTTCTCTTAGTGCGCAGTGCTCTAGTTTCTTGTAAATTTAGGCATTACAAAAGTTTATTTAATCTTACATTGTTATAGTAAAAAATGGGAGAACAAGTGATTTGAAAGACATCATAATCACAGCTGTGGGAGCTAGAAATAGTTTGCCCATGTTTACTAGTTTAAAATCAAAATGGTAACTCATACATGGGGTATGACAGTGGCTTATAACCTTGTGATGAGCTACAAGATCTGATTTCTCATGGAGATTTGATGACAACTTTATTAATCCAGCCAGTTGTTGAGTGAGTATTTTATTTGGAAATGTAGAAAGGAGCTTTCATGATTGATAAATATGGATTTGTTTCATTGGAGGTTTTTGGGGTTTTTTTGTTTTGTTTGTTTTAAAGCATCAGAAGTGTATGTAAATGCATTGAAGATGTGATTGCAGCTCGGGGTGCACTGGAAGTACCAGGCAGTAGCTACAGTGAAAGCCCTCTATTCTAGGGATGCTTTTGTTGTTTTTCTTCTTTTACTTTTTCCATTACAAATACAGATTTCACTATGTTAATAAAGAGGTACAGATGAGCTTCCAGATATTTAAAATAGGTACCTAAGACCTATTTAATAAGCGTCAATCTAGGTGTCCTGTGGAAAATGAAGGCTTGAGGGAGATCAGTTCTTTCATTGTTTGCTCCATGTAAAGCTTTTGGAATTTCAGGTTTCTCACCTTTGTAACTCTTCCTGAAGAAGTGACAAATTTTAGCTTGTATTTTGGAGCTCTTCAACCTGTTTCAATCGTGAGCTCATGACAGCTTTGTTTTCAGTCAGAGCTGCTGTGAGTTTTTGGCCAGTCTTATTCCAGAAATCCCTGTTCTGAAAGTTCCTTTTATGAGTTACTGGGAGTGTGGCAAAGACTCAGTAGGTGGTTTCTTGGAACAGACTATAGAAACCCCAGCGATTTTGCATTTCTAAACTTAGCTCATCTCTCTAGACCTGCTTCTGTCCTCTGTCATCTTTTCATTGTCTTTCCAGCACCTTTCCTTGGTTACCTGACAACACATCCATTTAAATCAAAAAACCTAGAAAACAGGCAAGTGACAAACAAGTTACGTTCCAGGACCTAATAAACACAGTGCAGTTATATTGTGTAGGTTCACCTCATGGATAGCAACAAACCTGAGCCGAAACCAGAATAAGCTCTAAATTTTCTTCCCTCATATGCAGAAAACTAAAGTTATGAGCCCCAGCACAATACCGTCTTTGTCGTATCATTGATTTTCCTATAAAGACACCTTGAAAACATTGTCAGTGAAATTCTGTGAGGGACTGCAGGTGCTCCTTGTAAGTCCATTTACTTTGGTCTAGTGCCACGAGTGTAAGTCACTGCAGCCCAGCGCATCCAGTGCTGTCAGGTTTAAAATTTGAGTTACTTTCATAGTTTATACCAGAGATGGTTTAATAAAAATCATCCCTGTCACTGCCGTTAGTTTTAAGTATGCAAATGTTGGAGGGCTTTTGTGTGTTAATTTTGCATATGCACTGCAGAAAAATATATAGGTTTTTATTTTTGTTCCAGTTGCGTTTGGTCTCTGAGGTAGCCCACAAAGCAGGGCTGTATGTGGAGCTTGTGTAGTTAGTGTTGTGTTCATAATCTGTATGCAGATGGCAGAGCTTTAAGCTGTATTAAAATTGCTTGTGTTAGTAACATTTAATTGTGGCTGAATTTATTCCTTGAGTTAACATATGTGAATATTCAGCATTTATTGTCCTATGAGAAACATACAAATACACTAAATACTAATTCATCAAAAGTATAGTGTTTCATATTTATAACTTTTTTTATTTTTAATTTTTATTCATTTTTGCAAGATACTAATTGTAGTATCGTCTTGCTGTACTAAAGGTGCCTCTTTTTTTTTTTTTGTGGATAGTGCATGTCTTACTGTGTAGATCATATTGCATGTTATTGATGCATGTTTGAAATTTGTTGTGTCCTTCAAGGCATGATAAGTGGCTATCCACCGGTGCTGCCACCTTTGCAGGGCCCAGTTGATGGCATTGTTAGCATGGGCAGCATGCAGCCACTTCACCCAGGGGTGCCCCCACCCCACCAACTTCCGCCAGGTATGCCAGGCATCCCAGGCATCCCACCACCCGGTAAGAACGTCATCCTCATTCACTCCTTATTTCATTTTCATGTACTTGCCGTTTAACCAGTTGTTACAGAAATTATCTGCAGCTTGGTTTGGTCATAGCTTTTGTTTCTGAACATTGTTGGTTTGTTTAGCTGCAGCGCACAAAATGCACTGCTGAATACATGAGGTAGATGCAAAATGTTGACATAACAGCACGTCCAGTAAACCAGCAGGGAAAGGTTGCTGGATAAACATGATGCTGCTCCAGCAGTAGTTTTGCTCCAGCCAAAAAACCTGACAATTCTGCTTGAGTTTTAGAGGTCTGAAAAGCTGAAATCAGCCTATTCATATCCTTATGTCATTTCAACAGCATCCTTCCACTCCTCTTTTTCTTTTATTTAAAGTGGGCTTATAAAGGAAATTTATTGCTCTCATTCCTTACTGAACTCTTTTTCAGTAAGTTAATATTTATCAGTAGTCAGAACTGCACTTAAATGAACCTGGTCATGTAAGACCCCTTGTCCATTGGGGCACTGACACGTGTTATTATAAACCAGTGTTCAGATTAAACCTTGTTGATAGAACAGTAACTGGAAACATTTGGGGATAAGGTGAACTTGGTATATACTATTGTGGCCAAACATTGAATTGATTTTTGAGAGCGTATCTGCTACATGTTTGCTATTTTTTTGCCACACTTTTGATGAAAAGTGAGGCTGAGTGAAGCCTAAACACTTTTCCAGTGTTAATGCCATTAATGTGTCCCCATTATGGGGACAAATGTTCATCTGCCTTCTGATCCTGTTTTCTGCTGATTCCTTCAGTTTTTACCTCTGATAACTCATGTGCCTATTTAAAAGATGTGTATCCCATATGTTCAGCAGTTAAATAAGCTGTGGACAAAAGTGGTGTTGTTTGTCTCCCCCTACCCCACTTGCAACTGTGTTTATCAGAAGCTCTGTTAAGACTTTTGTCTGTATGTAAATTGTTTTGGGTTGGTTTTTGTTTGTTTGTTTGCTTGGGTTTTTTTAAAATCTATCAGTATTAGGTGTACAGCTTGCAGCTTTACTGGTGTGTAAGACTCACCATAATGTCACGTAGAGGGAGTAGGAAAACAGCTGTGTGTCTGTGAGCCTGCCTCCGACTCACAAAGGCAGTGACATTTAGCACACATCAGCAACATACAAATGTTTGGGAGGTGAATCCAGGACAATGCATTTCTTTGAAGAGTTTTTGCCACTGGAAAAGCGGGCTGTGTGTATGGTGTTTAAAACTGAGAGGATACGGATTAGGGAAAGAATAATGCCTGGGAATGGAGGACCACACCTGAAGTGGTGCTAAATCGGGCTGGGTGTGCTAGGGATGAAGCCATGCTCTGGTGCTGGAAAGGTGAGGGTGCCCTCCTCCAGACCTCTTCACTTTGTACAAAAAAAAAAATCCATGGCATTTTCCACAGCTTGTATTACCAATGTTTTTCCCAATTCCTGACTTGCTGTTAGTATAGATGCATTTAAAATGGGGGCTGTCATCAAACATTCAAAATACGGTTTAGTGTGCAAAATGCAGTGGCACATCTTCTGATAACTGATACAGAAATCTGCACGCAAATTAAACCCTCAGGAAGAGCATAGTTAGTTCGCAACTTTTCCAATGAATGAATATGAGAAATGGCATAAACAGAAAGAAAAGCAGCAGCAAGCATAACTTTCATTTTTTCAGACCAAAGCATCTGGATATAGGAACTGCATGATTCTCATTTAAATTTGTAAATTTTTGTATGTAAGACTGACATGGGTGTTATCTGCTGCACTCTGTGCAATAGGGAAAAGCCTCAATATGTTTGAGAAAAACTAACAGTTTTTATTTTTTTGAAATTTGTTTCAAATGTTCATGGGACTCATATATAAGACTATTTAAGCTTAACCTGCAAGTTGCGTTTTATATTAGTGAGGTCTAACAGAGTTTGTGCAATGGCTTGGATTTTCCTCCTGCTGTGAATGTATTTTATAAAACAGAACACAAGGAAATGTTAAATGTTGCTAAAGCAAATCAGCATTTCCTTTCTTAAAGGATTCCAGGAATATCCTGTCAAGCCAAAGGTGTATATTATAAACGAAAAGATTTAGTCAGGCAATCACTAAGTAATATGAAAAAAACCTGAAAACCAGAAATTATTCACTCTGTGTTTCTTTAATTAAATTAATTCAACAGGCCACTTGTCAATGTTTGGTAGTTGTCATGTTGGCTTTTTTTTTTTCCATTCAGAAACCTCTAAAGTGTGGTTTGTTTTTTTTTTTATTGGGGGAGAGGGGGATATTTGAAAGTCGTACATCTGCTTAAAATAACTGAGCAATGATATCAAAGTATACATTTTTACTATAGAAGACCAAAGAGGTATTTGTCACTGCTCTGAAATAAGACTAATTATTTTATATTTTGGAATATAGGTGTTATAGGCCAAAATGTGTCCCCCATGGTAGGCACTCCAGCACCCGGAGCAAGTCCTTTTGGACAGCAGGTGAGTCATTTTTGCATTATTTATGAGGCTCTAAGGCTCCGAATTAGCTTTTGAACAACATCTCAGTTAAAACATGTAGGGATGCGCATAGCCTTTCCCAGGGAGAACATAAACCAAATGTACGCCAATGTATTTAGAACCAGTTAGTATCTTACACTCAGAGTGTATGTCTGTATTATCTGGTTGAATTGTTGCTAGACTAATTAGGTTCTGCCCAATGGGATAACTTCTGCAGTATAAGCAAGACAGTGTTTTGTTTTGTTTTCCTTCTACTAAACTAAGAAGAGTCATTTCAACACACTGTTAAACTGTTTAGGTTTTGCATGCTTTGGTGATGCATAGAGGATGCTGTCCACTTTCTCAGCTGTTGATGAGTGGGTAAAAACTGTTTTGTTTGCTCCCATATTTCACAAACTGACGAAGCAGATGTTCATCGGCAGTTCAGAATTTGTGAGTTGGGATAACAGTGATGATTAGATGTTCCTTCCTAGTGATTAATACAGATGAAGTGTTCAGCACATTTCCAGTTTTATTGACTAAATTTTTACATCATGAAGAGAAATGTGATTTTGGCTAGAGGGTGTAAAGAAAACCAGAAGCTGAGTGAGAAAGTAGTAAAGTGTATATGTCACGACATTGAGTTATTCCAGACCACAGGATATCTGTGCTGAGAGTTCTCAGTACTGCTACTTGATCACGAGGGTGGGAATTCTTCTGTGTGACTTTGATTTATTTGTGTGCCTGTGATTTTTGCCTGACAGCGATTAGCATTTATTCTGTGGAAGTATCCCAGTTGTCCAAGGATCAGGGTCAGTTTGGATTAGAAGTTTTAGAGAGAAACCCTGCACTTCACAGACCACATGGTTTATGATCAAATTAGAGAAAACATGAAATAAAAAGGAGGCAAAAGGAGTAATTCAGGGTAATAGGAGAGATGGTGATAGTAATCAGAATATGTTTACAAAAATTAGAAATATGAGCAATGTTGTCTGTTAAATATGAATATGGTTTGTTTGCACTTCTTCCCTCTGTGCATTGCAATGACCCCAACAGATAGCCCTGGCTGAAGTAGGTGTCTTCCAGGGAAATTTCCTTATGCCTTTGCTCATAACCTGTTTTGAAGCTCCGTTGTATGAGGATGACCCGATGCACAGATGTGAAACAGCTTCCCTACAATTTCCCCAAATGTGACCTCTCCATCACTTTGTCATTGCAGATAGGAATCCTTGGCCCACCGGGACAGCAGGCACCTCCTCCATATCCCGGCCAGAGCCCAGCAAGTCAGCCAGTTATGCAGCAGCCCACAACTCCCATGTTCGTCTCCCCTCCACCAAAGACACAGAGGCTTCTTCATTCTGAAGCCTATCTGAAATACATCGAGGGGCTTAGTGCTGAATCAAATAGTATTAGCAAGTGGGACCAGACCCTTGCAGGTGAGGCTTTTGATACAGAGCGGGATGTTTCCAGACAGAACACACTTCTTTGTAACCATAAATATTTTTTGCTTTTATGGAAAATGCTAAATAAATCTGCTTACTTAACAAAATGTACACATGCAAGTAATTGTTAAAAACAAATCAACAGACTGGGAATATATATGTTATCAGCAGGCTAATTCCATCTATGTTGTATAAATCTAAGAATCAATTGTATGGGCTTAAACACTAGGGGTAAAAGTTATATTGTAGAATTATATTCACCTTTTTTCTAGAAAAATTGTGGTGAATATCAAAGCCAGTAGATAATTGGACCATTTCTTGACCTTCCAGCACGAAGACGAGATGTCCACTTATCAAAAGAACAAGAGAGCCGACTCCCTTCACATTGGTTGAAAAGTAAAGGGGCTCATACCACAATGGCCGATGCATTATGGCGTCTGCGAGACTTGATGCTACGAGACACCCTTAATATCCGTCAGGCGTACAACATAGAAAATGTTTAGTCGCATAATTGCTTCTTTCTTTGATACCGGCATATAAGGAGTTTTGTGGAACAATAGCTGTTTTAGTTACTGGGTGGGGAGAGATAACCAACAATAATTTGTATTGCATTTTACTGTACATTGCAAGACCATTTTTATATAAGGACACTTTTAATAAGCATATTTCACTTTTTGTTATATTAAGTTGACTTTATCAAATACACGGATTTTTGCATATGTTTCCTTTGTTTGAAAGGCGATTTCATAATTGGTTAAGTGTAGTCAAGGATTCATCTTTCTTATACTTTATTGCTGAGAATCTGATGCCATTGTTTTTATATAAAAGAAGAAAAAAGAAAACAAAGTATTTACAGATTGGTACAGTGGAATGTGAAATTAGTCATAGTTTACATCTTAGAAGAATGTGTGTACATGTGCTTGTGTGTGCTAGCCACTTCCAGCAGAAATCTCGCTTGGATGTGAACAGGGAGGATCTCTTAAAAGAAGCTAAAGGTAAGATGTGCTTTGATGCTAAGGAAAAATGACATTTCAAGTCAATACCGAGGCAGCTGAGTGGGCCACAGCAATCATGGAAGTGCTAGTGTGGACGGGACAAGGGTGTCTTGACTGCTAATGTTGTCCAATCCTGTCCAGTTCCAGTTATTTAATTGTGTAGCCAAGGCCATTGTGATTCTAAATCAGTAACAGAATACATGTGCTGGCATGCCCTTAGAAGGTGAAATGTTTCATCTATCATGACCTGCTTTGGGGGTTCTGTGATGTCCCTAACACCGAGCAGTAGGAAGGGGAAGCTTCCTCCCTAAGCAGTTCTGTCTGCAGAACTGTCTGCAGAACTTCGAACCAGTTCAGGTCTTGGAAGGTAAGTTAGAGGAGAAGGAAAGTTGAGTTGTTTTGTTAGTGAAGTAACGTGATGTTTTTAAATTCGCACATATTCTGTTAATGATTGGGCATTGTAGGACATTTTTGTGTGCTTTCTTTAAGTGTATTGATTCACCTTAATGAAAGTTTTGCAGTGCAAAATTTGAGAGAAATTTGACACTTAAATTAACTTTAAAGTAACATACTACTGTATGGTATGTGCAAGTTTAGCATACCTAGTACGTTGGAGAAATAGAGTACTTTCATTGCAGCCTTCAGAGCGTTTGGGGTTTTTTTTCTTTTTTTTTTTTTTTTTTTTTAGCTAAGTAAGGTAGGTATAGGCTCTTCTTGCCAAATTTCAAGGTTGTGACTGCCTTCTGCTAAAGACTTACCTGTCCTCATAACTAACCAACCTTTTGGACTGTAAAGTTATTTGTTTAAAGGTAAATCATTTCATGTATTTAATTTTAGAAAAAGAATTAATACTTTTAGATTGCATTAAGTAACTGGGAAAGCTATATTAATTTGAAAAAATTGTTGGCAGAAATGTCACTGCAACTCAGTCCAAAAGAACTGATTTACTGATACACTTCATCTTACTGCTAGAGGTGTTAATCACGTGGAAATGTTTTTCTAAAGTCTAATAGTACAGAACATTTTTATTTGAGTACATTTGGCAGCAGGTTAAATACTTTTCTTCAAATACTGGATATCTTGCGTTCTGGTTTGCTGAAGTAATTAATACTGATGAGGGAAGTGACATGTGCAAGTATAAACTGTTATTTAATTTTACTGGCCAGTTCCTCTCTCTCTCCTATTGCAATCCTCCAATCATTGCACAGAAAACCATGTAATTACAAATAGGCACTTAAGGACAGTTTAGGTCAGATGTGCAATGGATGTGAAGAAAATGAAGCTAAGCAACATAGGGAAATTACAATTTTGAACTCTACAAGTAGCACACCTGTGGTAATTCTTTACTGACCTTTGTAAATGACCAAGTTTATTTAATAAAGTAGAAACTGAATAGTCTTAGACCACCCCCATATATACAGTATCATCTTAAAATGTGTTTAAATTACCATAGGCTTTGCAATTTTTAGCCACAAAGATGGGATGTTGAAGCGGATCAGGCAGCAAATCCTAGTTTTTGAGTATTTGGAACTATCATGGATTGTACTAATACGCCACCAGATTCTCCTGCTTCTCAGCATTAACAAAAATTACGCCAAAGAACCTGGGATGGATTTTAGTTAAGTTATTGTTTTATTTATTTTCTTTTGAGGACTGGATGGGACTCCCTTTGGAGCCTGTATAACTCAGATGTTTAATTTATCTGAAGGTCAGTGATGAGCAGACTTGCAGCACTGGCTCTCTCCTGCCCAAGCAGCTGAAGCCTTACTTTCACTGCTTTTTCCGGCCCAGGAGCAAGAGATTGGAAGTGCAAACAAAACCCGGGTCCTCCCGCAAGGCAGTGCAGAGCACTACCGCTAAGCCACTGGGCTGGCCCATATCAATTATTTTAAGCTTTGTTTATTTATTTCAAAATCATGTCTCTGTATATTGGAGGCATTTCAGTTGATTGCAGTAAAATTTAGGATATAATGGCTACAGTCTAGAATTCAAAACCAGCAAAAGAAACTGTTTTCTGACTCTGGTTTAAAAAAAAAAAAAAGACGTGTCTGTCTGTCTTTCTCTTTGTGGGTGTTTGAGCCCGTCATTTGTTTTCCACTGCCACTCATTGTACTGGCGTAAACAAAACTTTCATATTAAAATAAAAGTATGTATGGGAAATGGTTGGCTTCTGTGAGAGCGGAAAATAGATTAATGTAGGACCGGTATTTTCATAAACCAGCTGGAGATGACTAATAATTATTTGTTCTCTTCCTCAGTCCTTCCCTTCCATGAGAAAATTTACTGTTTGTGTAAAAATTCAAAACGTTGATGTTGGTGACTTTTTTTTTTTTTTTCAGCGTATGTTTTCGGACCTGGTTAATCCATGCTTGGCTTTTCGTTAGATCTTGTACTCCTGAAGGTTAAGCTGCTAACCAGGTTTATAACATGTATGTACCATCACTTTGTTTACCTGAGTCTTTTTAATTTGAATAAAAATAGTTTGCAAAGTGTTTTGGATTAACCAGGTTTGAGTGTCCCATCAAGACTTTTGTTAGGATTTTATTTCAAGTAATTCTGACTGTTGCTGATCCAGATTTTATCAAGTTCTTGGTACATGTGTGCTTGCGTGTGGGTAAAGAATCCTTTTTATATTGTCCTGTGTATTGCAAGATGTGCCTGGTAGGTGCTAAAAACAGCAATGCTGAAAAATATGGTTGAAAATTGAGCCGTAAGGAGCATGAACAGTAAATGTTGAAAAATATGTGACGCATTGGGAACAAGCTGAGTGGAGATGATAAGATTCAGTCAGTCCCAGTTGCCCCCACATTAATTGCTTTGAAAATAAACAGCAAGCCTTAATTTCATACTGGAAGCTAACCTGGTTCAGGACTTTCTTTTATGTAGTTGTATAATAAAGGAAATTAGAACAGTAATATGGAAAAAAAGCATCTTTTACACAATAAAATTAAAAACCAGAATAGAAATTTTCTTTCATAACACAAATAGCAAGAAAAATTAAGTGGTATCAACCTCTCGAGTCTCAAGGTGCCTCTGACATACAATTTACAAAGACCTATTTAAACAACCAGAACCAATAGCATTATATTTAACTAACATGCATTCATGTCTTGAACCTGGGGGATAAACACTGCCTGTCATGCAGGCTGCCAGCTTTACAGAACTTCCACCTTTCTAAAATTTGGTAGTGGATGGTGCAGTTGCACAGAGGAGACTAATTCTAGTCATCCTCCACATCTTGTTTGCTCAGTCTGAGGTACTGAAGATCATCTGTAGATGTACATAGCCCTCTCTCAACTGCAAATGCACTAAATTGGAGTGGTGGTTCAAAATGGCTGGGTATTTTGAACATCAAGTAAGAAATGGGATCTGATTCATTGATATATGTGAAATTTTCTGATTAATAAAATAAACCTCATATTCCTTTTGCTTACTGCATTTTCCAGCAAGTCTAATTCGGCTGTCATACAAAGAAGCAAAAGGACAGCAGTGCAGTAGGATCTGGTGATCCTGGATAAAGAGATTCCCCATCTCTGTGAGGCCTCGGAGACACAGTGGTCTCCTATGGTCAGTCCTTCCTGTGCCAAGAGGGATCAGAAATCCAGTGCAGATGTCTGGCCATGCAGATTATCATTTCTTAAAGGAGGCAGCAGGAGAGACATGAAAAGAGACAGAAGAATACACTGAATTGCACAGCAGAACCAGTAACCAGTGTGGCTCAGCCCAGGTTAAGCTAAGCACGATGAAAGCCTTGGACAAAAATGGTGGATGGTCAATCCTTCATGAAGTCTGTGCAACTGTCTCTACAGGGGAGTGCCCAAATTCAGTTTCCATTGGATCATTTTTGGGAGGACTATAATTAATCTTCGTGCTTGGTGCACTAACATCCAGTAACAACTTAAGGAGATTCCTCGGGACCAGTGCCTGTTGAGATTTTTGCACCTTTCTTGGAAGGAGCTGGGGCTGGCCATAACCACAGCATAGGTACAGTTTTGTATCTGTGTATGAAGTCCAAAGTGAAAGCTAGCCTCCACTGAAGATAGTAAAAGTTTAGTCCAGGGAAGAATTCACCAATACATAACAGATGACTGTTTTTTCCTTTGTCTACTCTTGAAAAGCTGGGACAAAACTCTGCTGTGCCCCTGTGCCACAGGCTGGGCACTTACACACTTCCTTTACCAGAACTTCAGTACTTCCCCGGCTCGCCACAGGTCTTTCAGCAGGCAGCATCCCTGGGTGCACAACAGCAGGAAAATGATCAACAAACAGATCCATTCTTTCCACAAAATCATCCTGAATAGCGGTGAAATTGTCCCCTTTCTAATGCTGGAGTGGTGAGCAGCAGTGCTTGTACGTAAGTATCACTGTTTGCAGATGACTATTTACTGCTGCTGCTTTACTGAGTTGAAATTTTCCATGCTTGATATCTGTATTGGTCTGACTCCTACAATTTGGAAAGTTTTCAGCAGAAATGCTTTGCTAATTCTCAGAATCTCCTGCTGTGGCTGCTGCAAAGTGAACACATGAGACCACTGTTTGTAGATGCCAAACTGTATTCTGGGCTGCTACCAGATGAACTCCCTGAAGAAGGAATGGACGTGCTCAACCCCAGAACTGGCAGGGGCTCAGCAGCACATAAAATGAAAGCTGTGCTCCTGGCTTGCTCCTGCAGTGCATAACAGCAGCAGCAGTGTGTTCCCAGTGCTGGCCTGAGCTCCAAGCCGAAGGAGAGTTCTTGATTCCTCCCCATTTCCCACCACCACAGTAGAGAGATGGGGGAGAAGCTGGAGGACAGGAAGGAAATGGGGAGATGAGGGCCAGAAAGAAGATGGGAAAGAGATTGCTGGGGAAGGCAAAGAGCACAGAACATAGGAGTCAGCAGGGATAAAACTGAGAAACTAAATGAAGACGTTGGTTGTTGAAGATTGGGTGTAGATTAAAATTGATACTAAATCCCCAAGTGTGCTTGGTACTGGAATGGGCTGGGCACTGGGGCCTTCCAGCTACTCTTATTTTCAGCATTAGTGAGAGACTGGCAAAATCAGAATGCAGAAGGATCAGCACTAGCAAACACATTGTGGAATAAAGAATACAGTTCAGATTTCTAAATGTCAGTCTTCATCTTCTCTCATAATAGATCTGTGTTGCCTGAAATGGTACGATGCCAATTTGGAGAAGGATTTTATTCTGTCCTGTTTTTATGTCACAAAGACCAGTGACACAAGAAGGACATAGAACTGTTGGAGCGGGTCTAGAAGAGGGCCACAAAAATGATCCGAGGGCTGGAGCACCTCTCCTATGAGGACAGGCTGAGAGAGTTGGGGTTGTTCAGCCTGGAGAAGAAAAGGCTGCGGGGAGACCTTATTGCGGCCTTTCAGTACTTAAAGGGGGCCTATAGGAAAGATGGGGACAATCTTTTTAGCAAGGCCTGTTGTGACAGGACAAGGGGTAATGGTTTTAAACTAAAGGAGGGGAGATTTAGGCTAGATATAAGGAAGAAATTTTTTACAATGAGGGTGGTGAAGCACTGGAATGGGTTGCCCAGAGAGGTAGTGGAGGCCCCATCCCTGGAAACATTCAAGGTCAGGCTGGACGGGGCTCTGAGCAACCTGATCTAGTTGATGATGTACCTGCTCACTGCAGGGGGGTTGGACTAGATGACCTCTAAAGGTCCCTTCCAACCCAAAGCATTCTGTGATACAGAACTCCCTGACACCAGACTTCTTGTGAGTGACTGCAGCCTGTCTCTGTTTGCCTAGCTGGGGACACCCAAGATATCTTCCAGACATGCCTGGCGCTCCCAGCTGCAAATGGGGAACAATACTGGAAAATAAGCAAGAGCTCTGAAGTGAAAAATGGAACCTTGACTCAATGATGTCTGTGAAACACTCTGCTACTATTGTAGGAGTGCTTAAGGGAAGCCACAGGAAGTTTTCAAACCAGGCTCCCAACTAGCAAGAAGTAACTAGGACACAGAGCTCTTTCTTAGAAAAACAGAGATATTGAAAAACTTATTTGTTCTATGGAAACCAAGCACAAGAGAGTTCCGAAAGGCTCAAGAAGTAAAGGTAGATGGAGCTAAAGCTCCGCAGTTTTCAAAATCTGGCTTTTTATTAATGCTTTATTCCTTAATGTATTGCTACAGTCAGGATTTAACTTCAGTGCAGTGATCTGTGACTGCAAAAAGAAGCTTGCGCATGAGTTTTTGATCTTGGGCTCTACCTTGGAACCAAAGTCAAAATCTAGGTTCTTATTACTTCTGGAATAGAGGTTTTCCCCAAGTAATTAATTTACCGTCTAGTCAAGATATGCAGCAGCATGGTCACATCTTTAATTCTGTCAGTTTTTTATATCCTGAAAACACAAGTAGCACTAGTCCTCCAGATCAAGTCCTTGGAAGACACAACACAAAGTACAGCGGTTACCCTCCGCTTGCAAGTTGAGTACCTGCACTGTAAGATCTTAAAAACAGCCATTGTCTCTTTAGTTGATGACAACTTACTTCTGTGGAAAAAGGCTGTTAGGAGTTAGCGCCGGAATGCATGTAAGTATATGAACTCCCTCGGGTTTGTTTATAGGCTGATATTAAGAATTGGCTTCTTTTGGAACCCTCAGCATATACACATACCAACAGAAATTAAATTGCATTAATATACGATCGTCACCGACAATGCTGCACCAGTCACCCTAATGCGTAGTCACTGACGTGTTCCCACGCACCCGAGAGCTAGTGTCACTGTGTTAGGGAGTAAAAGCTGCCCAGGATATAGCAGTTAGCTCTGTTTTCCTTCTTTGGGGAGACAGGAGTCCTGCAAACAGAATTCAGGTTTGCTAGGACTGCCGTTGCACATTCCTCTGAACTTGTGCCTGTTCCAGGTAAATGCATCAGACTTTTTTCCCCAAAGCCCTCAGCTCAATTCATTGTTAGAGTAGCAACAATGAGTTTCACAGCACTTGTAGGCAGTGGAGCCTGAATGCATGGATGACTTTCCAAACAGTGTGGGCTGAGTAAACACTGAGCAGTAAGTCTGTCCTCTTTTTATCTAGTTAAAATTATGCCACATTGGAAAGAAAACTAATCGGATGCCAGAGCAGTTTTTCTCTTGGTACAAAGGAAACTAACTAAAAATTACTACTTCTGTTGTGGTGAGATACTATGTATGCAATATGTAACCTTTCCCTGTTGGTCTTGTCACAAGAATGGTGTCTTCATCAAGCAACAAAAAGCAGTAGCCAGACTCAGTTTACTCAGTGTAGTTTATTTCAAAGTACTAAATAAACATTAAATAAGTGGCAGAGGCCTAAACACAATGAACTTTTCACTATTGTATTTGGCTTAAATAGAAAACATTAAAGATACAAAGTAGATGGAAGAAGAATAAAACTGCCAAAACCATCTGAGAGTGTATTACACAAACTCATGGATTACAGTTCATCTTGCAGAGACAAAATCTTCCCTTACGATCAACGTGGCAGTAATGCTTCTTTGGTATTAATACACTTGAAGCATTCAGGACCTTCCCCTTGAAACGTTTCAGCTAAAACTCATTTTTTTCCATCCTTGCCTCGTACTGTCTTTCAGATCGTTTCCTACGGTAAACGTCATCTGCCAGAAAAAGATTTTTTTATATTAGCATTTTCCAAGTGCAAGGTAGTATTAGATGTTCATTTCATTTCATAGCCTGTCATCTCTTTTTAAACTTTTCAATCTAATTTTCTCTTGCAGACACTGACTGACAGGCAACTGAAAAGTCAAGCCAACACAAATCCTTATTACCACTTAAAAATAGCTCGTGGTTTCCCTCCCATCCAGGCTAAAGTTCTTCCCATCAGTCCTGATGAAATGTTTTTATAGGAAAACTAAGTTTCCAGTGTGGTACAGTCATCTCTTGTCTACTTTCCCATGAGGGTGATTAAAAATACAAATGCCCGAGCTAGCTGAAGCCAAAGGGAAATTAAATTATAGGCAGAAAGTCAATGCCTGAGGACTGCCAGCATGGCTTCAGTATTTCAGCTTTTTTTTTTTTTTTTAAATAAATGAAACACAGGAATATATCCACCTTCAAAGTCTTCCTAGTCATTCTTCCTGCCCCCCCTTACCCTGACCACCCCTAAATACCCATCACCAAATAAAATCTCTCACTGACAAAAAAAAAAAAAAAAAAAAAAAGATGTTATCAGTCTTGTACATTGTCACTTTGCATGGATTACGGAGCAGTAATAAGGCTAAACTGCACAATTATTATTACTGTAGCATAGTATTTAGGCGTAGCAGGGTTTTTTTTGGCAGGAAAATAAGGCTCAAGCTGAAATGTAACAGCTGCTACATGGATGTTATGCTTTAGTTTCTAACCTGGCTTTATTACTATACAGGTATGCCTCAGAAATACTAAACTGAAAAACCACAACAAACCCAAGCCCTCAGAAGTTGAGCAAAGAAGCAATTTTGTTTGCAGTGAGTTTGCCAGCTATGGAAATTGTATCAAGCTGTTTTATTCTGCAAGAGACTCAACTAGATTTCCTGTGAAAATGAGAATATTCTCATATACAGTAGAGCTGATCCTTTTTCTGAAGTACACAAAAAATTCTAGCAAGGTTCTTTAAAGGGAAGAATGCCACATGAAAAATGCTTTTAACCTCTAGAAACTAAGTGCCATTAGCTAAGGTCTCATGACTCATTTTCATACTTCTTTTTCAATTAAAAAATTCACATTTCAGATGAACCCACACCTACACTTAAATCCTGACAACCCTGGTGAGTGTTTTTCAACGTAAAAAACCTTAATTTAGTATTCTAAACCCAGGGGGTTTTTGTTTCTGCCCAGTGCCTTCTGCTAGGGAGGCAGAATCTGGAGTGTCACATCCTGCATTAAAGAGAGAAGTGGTTGACTTGCTGACTATCTTTAAAGTCCTCCAGGTGAGCACCCCACCATCAGACCCTGCTAACTTCTTGTTGTTCAGGGGAACCGCCTCCGTCGCGTTCCCCGCTTGTAGGTGCTGTGGCCCACGGTACCGATCAGAGCGGGGGCTGCTCCGGGACCGCCGGGAGGGAGCGCTGGCGGGCAGCAATAGCAATGACTCGGCAGGAACCGGGCACCCTCCTGCCGCCCCCCCACCGGGGATCCGCCGCTGCGGGCGGCCCTCACTTACAAAAGGTCTCCTTGCCAATGCGGACGTTAATCATGAACCACTCCATCGCTCCCCCGAGGAGGAAGAAGAAGGGCAGGAACCTGTAAACGCCGAAGCGCTGCTTCCCAGGCACCAGCTGCAAGAGGCGCTTCACCCTTTTGCTCACCAGCATGACCGGGGCGGGATCGGCGCCTTCAGCAGTTCACGTATAAAGAAGGAAACAGGGAGGCGTGTGAGAGGCGGCACGGGACCGACACGGCCCCCAGCGCCTCGCGGTCAAACCACGACCGAGAGGCCAAGCCTGCTGGGGGAGAGCCCCAGGCGCGGGGCCGCAGCCCCCCGTCCTCGCCGTTACGCTGGCGGGGGGATGAGAAGCGGGTGGCCCGGGCCCAGCTTCGTGTCCCCCCCACCCCGGCCATGGCGGACGGCCACGGCGGACGGCCACGGCGGCCCCTCAGCCGCCCCCTCCTCCCCAGCCTGGCGGGAGCGCGCAGCCAATCAGCGCAGGGCCTGGCACGCGCGCCCCTCACCTGCAACGCGAGCTCCCGAACGCTGGACGCAGCCGAACGGAAGGACGTGGTCGTCACCCACGTGACCCCGCCCGGGGCGGCTCGTCTTGCCTGATTGGCTGGGGCGGGGCCGAGGGCTGGGGCGGGGCGGGGCGGGGCTGCAGTGAGGGACCGCCGCCCCTCTCCTCCCACCGCCCCCTGCCCGCCGCCTGAGGGGCCGGAGCGTGGCGAGCGGAGCGCGCCCGCGCCCCC
>VYZW01031886.1:16547-32831 GCA_013401315.1 Balaeniceps rex
CCCCCCCCACCCCTTGCCTTTCCCCGCTCGCCGCCTGGCTCGGGCCTCCTGGGCGCGGGGTTACCTCTCTCTCTGCGGGGTGGTCATGGAGGGAGAGCCTGCCCTGCTCTGCGGCTTCTTTCCCCCTTCCCTTCTCTCCGTACCGGGGCCGGGCGACTTGCGGCCTGGAGAGGGTGCGCCGAGGGGCTGTCCCCGCCGGGCCTTCCGCAGAGGCCCCCCCCCCTCGCCTTTCCCCCTTTCCCGCCTGCCCCCCGGTTGTCTGCGTGGGGGGCCGGGCGGGGACGCGACCCTGCCGCTGGCCTGAGGAGCCCGCTTCTCGCCCTGCATCCCCGGGAAGCCGCAGCGGGGCCTAGCTGGCTCCTCGCTGGGCTGAGGAGCTGCCTGGGAGCTGCTCCGGTGGCTGCTGAGCAGCTGGAGGCCGGGCCTGGGCTGGGTCCCTTTTAAGCAGCAGACAAGGCGGCTCTGAGTGATCCTGCCTCCCCCCTCCCCCTCGCCTGTCCGCGGTGCGGTGTGGCGGTGGGGGAGAAGGGCCGCGGCGGAGGTGGTTCTCCGGTACCTATTTTTCCGAAGCGACTGCTTGGCTGTGAGGGAACCGGCGCCTAAAGGAGCCGGGCTCGGCTTTGCGAGGGCCGGGCTGGCGGGGGGGTGGTGGGGGGAAGGAGCTCCCGGGTGTTTCGCTTCGGGGGTGGTCTCTTGCTTCCTTCCGAAGTTTCCTCTTTACAGGTGTTACCTAAACAGCCGGGAGGGTCGGAGGGTTAATACAGCAGGTATTCCTCCCGGCACCGCTGAAATCCGATTGCATTTTGGGCACGAAATCCCCTTTACCCCTATGCAGCAGGCCTCGTGTATCCCTTGGAACCTGCTCTCAGTTCTCCGTGGCAGGCAAGGTACCTTCCCAGCTTCTCGGAGCCTTGTCTCTGCACTGCTTCATGAACAAAGACTAAAAAACACGATTTGTAGAGATGCTGAGGAATTTAACGAACTTACCAGTTGAAGTTTGTGATTAGCGGGAAGTTTAGCTATCTCAAATCTTCAGTGTTTTTCCTGGTTGCACGCTGCAGTCTGCTTGGAGGCGAATCGTGTTCCAATAAAGTGAAGCACAGAAGGCTTCCTAGAACAGGATTTGGGTAGAGTTTTCTTTTTCTTAACTCTTGTGAGGCCCAATTACACGTGGTGTTCTTTCCTAAGATAGGTGAGTGGATACTATGGTAGTTGAATGTTGGCCTCTTTCTTGCTGGGGACGTATGATATTCAGTGATGGCCAGCGTTTTATTTGAAAAGTAAAAATGTATGTGCAAAACTGACGTTTGGGAGAGGCTGGAATAAGTTGGATTAAAAGGTTGACATCAGAGAACTGTTGGGTTGTTAAAATTGTTTGCCAAGTTTGGCTAAGCTTGTAATTCCAATATCTTTTTTTGAACAATCGTTTTGATGTTTACTGGATTTAGCATGCATATCTTATCTTTCTCAACTGGAGAGGTGGGGAATATGTTGGTATTATAGACTGAATGCTTATTTAAACAGTAGGTTCAAAATAAGCCTAAACTAGCAATGGTATACTGATGATAGCTGTTTGTTGGAAGAGATAACTTCGCTTGGTTTTGATGGATTGATAAATAATCATTGTTTAAACTTGACCAAGATTGGTGTGATCAAATAGAAAAAAGTTGTAACATTAAATTTGATATTTCAAGAAATCTCTGAAATTCCAGTATGAATTTATTTTAGAACCATTTTAAGGAAATTGGGATTTAGGCAGCTAGATATTCCCTTATAGATAAAGCAATATCTTAAATCACTTCAACAATTATTCTTTTTTTTTTTTAATTTATAGCTAGGGTATGGATAATTTAATGGTTCTGTATAATTTAAGATATAAACCTGCTATTTGTGAAAGGGAAATTAGGCTTTTTAAGTCAAATTTATCAGGGAAATTATGCACTACTATCGCTATATAGTTAACTTCCAAAAATACTGGTCGGATAACGTTAGGTTTGGCCTTCCATTCAGAGAAACAAGCATACTTTAAATAAGCATAACTATTTTGTTTGTGTGTGTTTGGATATGAAGGCATGTATGATGGTGCATTGTGTGTGCCACCTACCTTCTCGCTCTATGAGAATGAGCTGTAAGGGAGGTACGCTTTCTTTTATAACTTCAAGTTGCATTCTTTGCGTTTCTTAAGTAATAATTAAAGGTAATGTACAAAAATAACGTCAAGCCTTGGTTTTTAAAACACTGCAGCAAAAATGAAAAGTGGTAGTAAAGAATGAGGTCATGCCCAAAATGTGTGAGCCACAGACTGCCAACAGTTTCCTTTTCTGCCCGCTGAGCATTTGGGATCGCCTCTTCACTGAAACTACTGAAGCAGTGTTTTGAAAGAGGTCCAGGAAACATAATCTAGTTTGTTTTAGAAATTTCTTGCTAAACTAAACATTTTTACAGGGAACACATACTGCCCTTTGTCTTCATTTACCCTAATGTTTACAAAATAATTATTTGGTATCAACTGTATGACAGGTCACTTAGAAAGTGAATTGACTAACAACTCTTCATGTATTTTGAAAAGAACATGCGGGAAGCTCTGGTTTTCTTCAGAAGAGGTTACCAGTTTATGGATGACAGAAGGATGGCGTTTAACAATTCTGCAAACAGCCAGGCATATTTTTATCATAAGCATATTAGTCCCACTGTAACTGCTACCATATTAATCCACACCTCATAGCAATGTGCAGAGCTGGAGCTTTTGTCTAGCAGTGACCTTTGCATAGGCCCAGGGTTGTGTCTTGCTAGAGCTCATGACAAGACTCCAGGTCCTTAGGCCTGATTTTGTAACAGGTGGTCAATGGGCCTGCTTCTGTGGCACTCGTAAGGGCCATCTGAGATCTTGTGGAACTGGAAACCTGTAGTTTGAAAAACTTATTTTTTGGCCAAAGGTCCGTATGTATGGGTATAGATATTTAACACAAAGCTTCATTGCTATGCTTAAGCATGAGAAGCAGGCAATGTTTTATGGACAGAAGCAGCAATGTTGGTTCCCCCTCCCCACCCCCATCCTTGCAGCTTCTTTATTTTCAGCATTTGACCTAAGTATGAAACCCAGTAAATTCCTTGATTTTTGAAGTTGTTTCCTGAGAAGTAGTAGTAGTTTCGAGTTATGATTTGATCCAGGAACTCAGTAAAACACAAATTCCTCTATGAAATGCCCAGGCTTTAAGGCAGCTTTTGCATTGCAAGACAACCTGTTCTTCACTTAGAGTAAACAGTAATTTCTCACTGAGTGCTCTAGGTACATTAACATCACTTATGTTTTCCCAGGCAGGGGTTTAGTAGGAGTAAAGTCTGGTCTGAGTTCTGAATTAATCTTCTACAACATACACAATTTTAGTAGCCTTAACTAGAAAGAGAAAAAAAAAAAAAGGAAGACAGAACTGTTTACTTTTTAAGATAAGAGCACTTACTTACAAAGGATTTAAGAAAGATTCTCATGGCATTAATTATAGGGGCTCATTTAAATGTACACAGTTTCTACAGGAAAAATGCGTGGAGGACACAATATGCTTTTATGTTAATTTACAGCATTCTGTATCCCAAAATGAACCCTGATATCGACACACTGTACGTTCCTTGGTTTCTTTGGATGCCAGTTCTTGTCAGTCTAGGAGGGATTATATTGAGTTTCATTTGTTCTTTAGTAATATTTACACTACTGTGCTGTCCAGAGGCCCTGATCAGGATAGTTCTGTTTCGCTAGGCACTGCGCAGATATCCAGATAGTCTTAACCCTAAAGTAAGCCAGAAAATACAGAAATGTAACATTAAACATGGATTTTTCTGTCTCAAGTCTTTTACACCACGGTTTTGCAGGTTGCTGTGTCGCACCTGAAGCCACAGTAATAGTTTCCAGCTACCTACAGAACTGTGCTATCACTGGACACTTACGCAGGCTTCACTTGAAAGTATAGAGTACGTTATGCTCCATGATAAGTGTTTGTTGAGTGTAAGATTGTCGTCATGTGCCTGGAAATGCCTCTTCTTAGCTTAAAGTGGAAATCTGGTCCTCAGACTGGTCCTGAGCCAGCTGCGCTTGTAGTCCTGGCTGTGGCATGTCCCAGAGAGCCTGACTGGGCTTGGTTGCCGAAGAGGCTTCCCTTTGGGACTGCACCTGGTGTTGATGTATGTTGACTTAAAACTCTGTAGATGGTTTTGGTTTAGGTTTGTTTTGTTCTTTTTGTTTGGTTTGTTTTTTATAAAAGTAAAAAAAAAAAAATTACAACATGGAAAAACAGGTTTTATTATACAGCGGCAGTCATGGTTTTAGGTAACTTTGGTAGGCCTAGGTTATTCCTAGTTCTTGGTTTCTGGTAACTAAGTTTGTTTTCTTCCCAGCATTCTGCTTCACTTACTTCAATGATTGCCTCTTTAATCTATTTTTTTTTTTTTCTAGCAGCTATGAAGCCTTATAAAATCAGTTCACATTGATGAATAGAGGCTTCTAGGTATTATTCTGCTACACAAGCCTGCAGGCCATTTTTTCGTGTTATGTTTTCTCTTAAACCTTTAGTAAAACATAAAAACAAAACAAAAAACCCCACACAGTTTACTCAAGCACAAGAGATGGATGTAGGCTAATATTGTAGTTTTCTGTCCGTTATCGCTGTCAGCTGGCCTGCAGAACTCCTCCCAATATGATCAGGTCGATAAAACACTTGAGATACTGGAGTGTTTTACTATTTGTATAGCTTCAGGATATACAAATTCAGGATATATAGCCCTGAATTTGGATGCTGAAGATGCTTGACTTGACTTCTTGTCACAAAATTGTGGCATTTAGGAAGTACAAAGAGTAGGCTTAGGGGTTGAGTGAGGCTATGTTTACCTTGAGGTAGATAAGAAATCGAAGTATTCCAAAACATTGCAGCATTCAGTTTGCTCTTTGGGATCTGGAGAGGATGAATATTTTATGCTGTGAATATTCATGTATTATTTTACATATTGAGTATACATTATAATAAGATTATTACAAATACTGCATAATTAACATCACTTGGGCTGCAAGAGCTGCTGTCACTTGTTCAGTGGTTGCCTGTAAGTTTCAGTATTGATTATTTGACTACCCCTGGTGTTTTGTGCAGATCTAGCGTTTTGTTTGACTGTTCTTCTCATGCAAAACTGTAAAACAGTTGTCTCTGTTGCATCGCTTTTTTTTTTTTTTTTNTGATATTTCCGTCTTCAGAACCTCTGCAGAGGCTCTATGGAGGAGTTATTGGGGTAACTGCCCAACTTTATTACACTAACCTAAATCTTTACTGTCTCCTGTTGAGGAAAAGAAGCTCAATTGCTTATAAAACTTAAATTCAGTAATTGTTTCATGTTTACTTTTGTCTTTGACCCTTTTTAAGGGGATGAGCAGCCAGACTTAAAGGAAAATGAAAATAACTTTTCCTTTATTGCCAAATTGCAGTTATCATGGACTGCGGTGAAGTGCTGCTCCAAATGAATCAGAGTAACCAGAGGAAAAAAAAATGGGAGGAGGAACTTGTATCCTTTCTAATTGTGAACTTTCTAAAGCAAAAGGGAGGGTGACACGAAGATAAAGTAGTTTTAACTTGTTGCTTGTAACTGTAAAGCAGTTGAAGGAAAAACTCTGTGACTTTAATAGCTAAAAGGCTTCTATTTTTAGAAAGGTATTTCAGCTTTCATTCTGTACAATGATTTTGGTTCATGTTATTTGATGTGAGCAGAAATGATTTTGTTCTGAAACTTTTCCTGTTCAGGCTGCTGAAGACTGGTTCTTTCTCATTGCTCAAGCCGCTTGATCGCTGATGCTGAAGATTAGTTACGTAAATCCCATTCTGCTGAGTTTTGTTGTGAGTTATGGACCGTTGACATGTATTTACTGAGATCTTTCTCTTTGTATGTAGGGAAATCTTATGTTGGATAAGTACTTGTTACAATATCCTTAAAGCTTAAAAAAGCCATGGAAGCTAACATCCTTACATTAGTTAGCACGTGTCATATTAAGGAAATTCATTCCTTTATTTATAGTAGAGATTCTCAAATTTTATGCTGCAGATGCTCTCAGCCTTCCTAGTAACAGGCCTGCACAGACTCTACAGTTATATTCCTGCTTAGCTATGTGAATAACTTCAGTGGAAGATCAAGGAAGAAAGAAAAACATTCCTTGCTTTATTTGATTTCTTTTTTTTAAAAAAAGATATTTGACTAGTGTAGAACTTGAAGTCATCTCATCCTGTTAAATTTTTTTTTTCATACCTTTTGGTGCTGCATGGCTTTTCCTCTGTAAGGATAGTTTTGAAGTTGTGGAAGTCCGAAGCAATTCCTGAGATGTGTCCAAAATGACGTATTGTAGGCTATCGTGGATGTTGTCAGTGTCAGAGAGACGAGCTGTTCTAACTGCTCTTAGATGCTCAGGTGATGGGGAGCGTAATGGGGCGTTGTTGGTAAGAGGATGTTTGGGCTAGAACTTTTGAGCTGCGGTTGAAGGGGCAGTACCTTGGAGAGCAGACGCTAGCCCTGTTTCCGTCTGCCTGACTTGGAGGTGATGCCTTGGCTTTTGGAAGACCAACGGTTTTGTTGTGCATGGAAGGACTTGCATGGCTTCAGGGGATTATGAGACTTGCCCTTTCTTCTAATTTGTAGAATTCCTTTTTGCTTATTTTTCTTCCATGTTAAACAGTAAAATATATTTCTTCTTTGTTAATACCGACTTTTCACTTTGTGGCTTTTTAATTCCTTGCTACTTTGATTTGTCCGTGTCACTGCAGTTTGCTTCTGTCTTCCTGTGTTCAAGTAACATTGACTCAGAAAAGCAGATCTTGCTTCCTGGAATCATGTTCTGTGGACAAGTGATGAGAAGTCTGCAATTTGGCATTTTAGAGATTGGAAGGGGAAAGCAGTATTTACTAGTTGGTTCCTATTATTTCTTGTATTTTCTTTTTTGAGTATTTAGTTTCATCTAAATACTTGATCATATTCATACTCTATCCTGCACCTCATCTTTGTTGCAACTCTTCTGTTAGCTTTCAAAGTAGTTGTTTTTCTGTGCTTGTGATTTTTTTCCATTTCTCAGTTTCCGTTCTGCTTACTCGTATGCTCTTTCTGCTCTTCCCTCTATCCTCCACCCTGCTTAATTCTTTACTGTTGCTTTATGTAAGGTTCTGTGTCTTCATATTACTCTGTTTCCTTTAGAACAGGCTTCCATAATAGATTTTTTTTTTTTCCCATTCCAGTATTCTCTTGATGACCGTTCAGGTCTGATTCAGAAAAGATGAGAAATATCACAGTCAGAAGTTGCCTGTGGGTGATGGCAATGCTACGTTGGTGTCTTGGTGCTTCCAATAAGTCCCGTTAAGTCTCCTGCTGTACAGAATAGAGTCTCTTAGTGAGGGAGAGAAAGATTCTCTGTATAGAATAGCTTTTATGATGTATTTACTTTTTTTGGTTTAATTTCTTTTTTTTAACGTAGCTCATCTGTTAGTTTTACCAGCTCGGGTAGCTAAGAAGTAAGGATTTTTGCAGGCTAAGCTATGCATTTATAGTTGTCAGGATGCTGGGACAACCTGAAAAATAATCGTACCATCTTCAGGAGCAAGTGGTTGTGATGACTACTGAGTGCTTGTACTAATAGCATGCTGCCATTAAACATTGTTGTGGCCAGTTAATTTCTTTTGTTTAAGCAAATGTTGTGGTAATTCCTTTTTTTCATTTTGTGTAGCAAATGGGCAGTTTCTAGAATCTAATCTGTGAAGAGGTGAGAAACCATTCTTTTCACTTTCTTCCTTTCCTTGTATGGGAATTGCTTTGCAATCTGAATGCTAAACATGGATGTATAACTGTGAGGATCTCTGTGGTTTTCTTAATGCTTCGTTAGAATACCCAGCTTATGTGTAGTTTTACGAAGTTTTACTTTTGGGGTTTTCCAGATCTGGCTTGTATGGCGAAAGGTGAACTTCTTGAGGAAATTTGGCGCAAATACATTTCAGCTATTTTCAGGTAATGTTAGAAGAGGAAATAATTGTCCTGTTTATCTATATGTACTTGTATGGGTATGTATAGAACTCCTCTAGGAGATTTAGTGCTGGAACAACTGGTTGAAGAAGTTGAAACTTGTCGGGAAAAGTCCTTGTGGAAAAAGCGCCATTGAGTGTTGACCTTTATTTAGCTAATGTGTAGAAGGTCTGTAAATAAGACTTCAAAAACACATGACAAGCAAGGCATGATTTCTAGATCAGCATCCATGCAGATCATCGGTTCCTGTCTAGGAAGTGAGTGGCAAAGCTTTTTTTGCCTCTTTTCACACTAGATTGAAGAAGCCTCCAATTCTTTGCACCATTTTATTAATTGACTTCCACTGGAGAGTTTTTAATCTATGTAGTTGTATACAGAAACAGGGAAAAGTTTAGGACGAAAACTAAAGCAAAGCAGGGCACTGTGGTCTTAAATATGTTAGCCAAAATGCTTACTATATACACTGCTCTTAAGTACTGTATAGATTCCTTAAGAGCTGAGAATGTGCTACTTCCATACCTGCTGTGCTAATGAGCAGGCAAGGATGATTTCTTGTAGTTGCTTTTTGGCCTGTTCACAAAGAACAACTGAAGCACTGGAACTTTCTGCAAGCCTTGAAAAAGTTGGGTGTTGTTTTTTTCTTCTCCTTCCAGCTATAGAAGTGCATTACTTTTAATTTCTTAGTTTGTGTAAAACTAGTGCCTTCAAAATGTGAAGTTTTTCTCTACACTTACAAGAGTAGAAGTCCCGTTTTTTTAAGTTGCAAGTGGATTTTTCTTGAGAAGGTGTTCTGTTAGCTTCTTATGTGTTCCTCTGTAAGAAATCATGAGTACAAGAATGTACAAATTGCATGGTATTAGTGTGCATGCTTTATGCTGTGTTGTGCAACATTCATTCTCTTTATTTCTCTGCTGTGCTTTTCAACTCATTTTGGGGGGATTTGATAATTTTTAATGAGAGCTTAATTTCATTTTCAGGAAGTGTTCAGTTGCCTGTTTATTAATCTGTGACACATAACTATTAAATTCTTCCTAATTTAAGTTACAATACAAACACCTTTGTTTTCACCACTAGTGAAATTATTTTTTAAGTGTATATGGGGGGGGTGTGAACTGGAAAACTAGTATTTTTCAGAGTAGTCTTCTGCCGATAGTCTCTGTGTTTTGCAGAAAAAAAATACATAATTATGCATTAGCTAATAAATTACTGAATACAGCATGTGTTTCAGTGAGTTAAATACACATTATCTAGCAAAAGTGAGTGCAAAATTTGAGCATATATTTGAAAGTTAAGAGAGAATGCAACTTCGCTGCTTGACTATCCTTTCTCAATATTCTCCTTTTTGAGTGAGGGTTGCTTGGGTCTGTGTTGATGAAAGCAAGTAATACCTTGGAGTTCAAATGCTCAGCAAGCTCTTCTTGGGCTTTCAACGAACGGCCTGAAGTTCCATTTAGCATAATGACCCATTGCCCATGTATCTATCTTATGTCCTTGTTTAAGCAGGCTCAAATATACTTTGTAGAGAAATAAAATAATCATATTTGCCTCTCGTGGATTTTGTCCCTAAAACCTGGAACGCAGTCATTAGGTGCTCTTGTTGTAAATCTGCTGGTAATCTGTTGCTTCTTACTGGCTGTGGTGGCTCAGTCATGGGCTCTGGCCTTTTCTTTCTGGTTGTGGGGGAAAAGCTGCTGTTGTTTTCTGTAACTGATTCATAGTGTGTCAAGTAGTACAGCTGAACTAATTTGCAAGGTTCTCTCTTGAAAATAGAATGCCTCCTGGAGTATATATTTTAATTTTTGCATTCCTTGCTAGTTTTAATTAAGACTGATAGAACACCTCTCTAGCTTTTAGAACCTTGTTCATGCAATTAAATCCTTGCTCTATTTATAAAATACTTTGATAAACTTTGAATTCTATGTTTTCACCTTAAAGTAGTATTTTAAAAGTTTGGAGCTGGAGTATTTGAAGAAAAATCATTCAAAACCAGAGTCATTCAAGTAGTGATATATTATTTTTGAAGTGAATATGTTCTTAAAAGGAAAGAAAGCAAGCAAGTGCTCTCTTTTAAACTGAAGGTAAGCAGTCCTGTATCAGAGCAGTAGTTTCGGCATTGACCGTGTCAGCCCTAGCTTTGAAATTTACCTTGGCATCATTAGTGGTATGCTAAGAAATTCTGGTTTTATGCAGTGCTTGTCCAATCCTGAATTGATTCCTTAAGAAACTTGTAGTGGCTGTTGTCAAAACATTATAATGAGCAGCCTGACTCTCCACATCTAGTATCCGTTTTGGTGATGTCAAGCAGACTTGATTATATGGAAATACTACTTAAATTGAGCTGGATTTTTGTTTTTTATTAAAAGAGGAACTATAACAACTTTATATTGAAGATGAAAATGCAGTCTTCCCAGAATTATAACGTCTTATCTTGGAGTCAAAGACAATTTACAATACTGAGTTAAAATAGGACTCTGAAATAAGACTACTACTATTTTTTTCTAACTCCAGCGAGTGGCACAAACGCTTTGAAATTGCTTTATAGGTTTTTTTTTTTTTTTTCCTTAGTAATGTGTAACTTGCCTTTCCCTGGAGAGGGAGGGCTGCAATATCTTTGCTGCTGAAAATCCCAAGATAACAGAAGCATTAGGAGGTACAGTGCAAAGATACCATACATCTTTTCATAGGCGCCTTCCATCTGACATGACTAACATTGAACCAGAGCTGGTAAATCCCACTGGACCCAGGCTCACCCATGCTGTACCACCAGGTTGCTGCTCCCCTCACTCAGGCTTCCATGGAAATGCAACAGCCTGGGCATCACACCGGTCTTGAGCAGACTGTGCGTTCCTGCTATGTGGTGCTGGGGTCAGTGAGCCCTTTCAGAAGCTGGGGGGTTGAAAAGGACAATGCTGAGACTCCTGGTGGGTCTTCTTGGGCCAGCAAAGCTAGAGCAATATGCAGGTTGGCCCATTTTTTATTCCATTCACAGCCCCAGAATCCACAAGCTGATTTTTAGATCATTTCGTACCAGTGTTTGATCAAAAAAGCCATACCTACATTACACAGTATTTAACTGATGCAGGCTCATTCTGCCTCTTAAATTTTTGATGGTGGTCTCATACTTTTCTGTATCTATGCCGCTCCATACTGAATGTGATACTGCTTTTTCTCCCACCATTGGCATAGCCCAACCTGAATTGGGTATTTCACACACCCATCTAGTCCAGATCAAATTTCCACTGGTAGCTAGTACTGCATGGATTCAGTATTTGTGAACTTTGAATTGTGGCTAACGCTGGGAACAGTGTGGGTTCATGCAGCGTAATAACTTAAGTTTTGCTTTGTCTGAAAGTTGCAGTGCTGCTTCTGGACCTGAACTGGCTAATGAAGCAGTACAGTTGTGTTTATTTAGATTATAATTCATCTGGGTAGTTCTGGGTAAATTATCAGCTGATAATTGAGGTTTGACCACATTTAAAATAATTTCATGTGGAACTGTTCTTGGAAGCAGTTGCTGTGGCATGTTCTCTTTGGGAAGGTGAAAATCCTAAGATGCTCTTAATGACGATTGTTGGCCTGGGTAGACGTCTACGGCGACTTTAAAGGGGGTGTTTTAACCCAAAGCAATTGTGACCTAGCATGCTGAAAACTGTAGGATGGCATCACTTTTGATAGATGACAATTTTAAATTTCATACAGCTTTTCAGAGTCAGCTTCTGCTGTTTTGCTCCAGGCTGCCTTAGTGTATTGTAGTAAAAGGAAAATAGGTGTTTGCTGGAGAAGATGAGGGAGAAAGGATGGAAAGGGAAATACATGTTAAGTGAAGAGAATGAGATTTAAAGAGTGAGAACTTGGTGGTGTTTGCAGGCAAGCAGGGCGATAATACAAAGACAGCAATTACCTAAGATCAGCTGATTTGCCCTGTTCTGGTGAAGTTGTATCTTACAAGTGCTGCCTATCTGATGAACATACCATGGCTTGTGCTACTCCAGTGTAACTATGGCTATGCATTGGAGTACTGAATTAAAACTCTTCAGGCCTTTCTGATCTCGTGGTGGCTGTCAGGAACGATGCAGCTGCTGAATAACCGGCAGATGACTGATTTTAGGGATAGTTGGGAGACCAGTTGTAACTGCTTTTTCCTTACTCTTTTAAAAGAGTAGCTTCTCTATTTGCATTCATGAGAAGACAGTATTGTTTAGACTTGCAAACCTTTGTCAGATCTGTTGAAATTGCTTTTGTGTTCAAAAGTTTAACCGCCTGACAGAGGCCAGTAACTTGATCACAGTTTGTTTTTCTAAGGAAATGAGACTTTAAAAGGGTTACTGATTCCTGTCTTTAAGCTATTATCTTGTCTCTGTAATATTTGCTTTGTAATCTCTGTATACTTCGTAATCAAAAATTTGCAGGAAAGAAATAAAGCTATGAAGTTGGAGCATTTATAAATATAAGAAATTCAGAGTTCAATTTAGAGTTCAAATGAATTCAGGTGTGTTATGAGATGGATGTGGGCATAGTTACCTGTAATGCTGTGCTGTAGTGGTATGATGAGGGTGGGCATTGACAACTCAGTATCATAAAGATATCGTAAAGGCACTCAGAAGCATCTTAACCATATGATTATAGAATTTTATTACTGCAGTATTTTAGGTGACAGATCTGATTTTTTCCTATGTTAACCTGGCATTTGAACAATGCTTCTAATACTGAAGAATTAACTTGCTTTTTTATTTAATAGTACGTTCTACAGTAGTGTTTCAGCACTTGTTGGTTATGTGTATCTAGTCACTATTCTGGAGCACTTTTTTTTTATGGAGACTGAGGAGTGGAAAGGAGACTTTTTTTCTTGCTGAAAAGTTGTAGAAAAGCTTGGACAATTAAACCATTGCCATTGAACTTCAAGTTGACACTGTCCTTTTAGATACTTGTCAAAGATGGCTTTGTAAAGGTCTGGAAGAACTCTGGTGAATAAATCTAAGGCAACCATGAATCCTTTATAATAAAAAAGGAGTAATTCTTACAGATGAAAGTAGAAAGGGAATGGGAGACACTAAGCTCTGTGGCTATCATCTTATTTACTACTGATCATAAACCAAAAGAAACCCCTTACAAAGACCAGAAAACATCTCAATGTGTACATGTATAAAAAAAAAAATGTGCTGGTTCTCTGTGTGAACAATGGTATTATACAGAAGATTATTTATATATTTCTTTCAAGATTAGTATTATTGTCCATAATACTGTTTCGTTTAGTGTATGGCTCTTGTGTCCTCTATTTAGTCTGTATCAGGGAACAATTTCTGAGAATAATGTCCATTTTGAAAGTGATGTACTCTTTCCCATGAGAAGCTGATATCAGATGAGGCTTGGGGGAGGAGGGGGAGGGAGCAGAATCTGTATGCAACTGTACGTCGTTACAGTTTTGAATATGTAGAAATTACAGTTTTATATATAAAAGAGTTTTCTATTGTTTACTTTTTTATGTTTCTGAAAGCAGAGAAAGTATACTTTAAAAAAAGTTTATTTTTACTTGCCATTTGATTTTGTACTTAGTGTGATAAGTGACCTTTGGATATAAGATATTCCTCGCAAGTCTAGCATGATAGTTGTCCTTGAGGTCTAATTACAGTCTGTTCCTCTAGCTCTGAAGTTCTTGCTAAAAATGCACTTACGAGCTGAGCTTCGTTTGTTCACAGTTGAAATTATATTGCCCCCTTCTTTGCAGTTGATTTATATTATTCTCATCTTCTGTAATTTTCTTGGTTTAGTAGCTTTACTAATAGGTTTTTTTCTTAGCTTGGGAGATCGTGTTGTTTCTAGCACTACAATACACTTTTAGCAAATGACCCTTTTGTGGAAGATTTAAAGCTAGCCAAGTAAAATGGGAGACTGGGGAAACAGCAAGGAAATTTTCTTTTTTCTGAAATGTTTTCTATTTTTACTTTGACCATTGTGTGTTTTGGCTTCTCATCAGCTACTTGAATAAACAATTACATTTTAAGTATGTCTGATTTTTGTTTTAAAGGACCATCTGAAAACTTATACACTAGAAGAAGGGAAAAAAAAAATTAAGCAATTAATAATTATTACCTTGGGTTAGTTAAGCAGCTCAGCTCTTTCTTATATGGTATTACTGTGACAAATAGATCTCTAAACCACCTGTTGTAAAGATTCAGTGAAATGAGACATTGCAAGTATGCAGAAAGACCTCATTTCCTAAATTATATTTGTAGAATGTATTTAGCTGGAGTTTACCTACATACCAGTCTTTCTTTGTTCTGCTGGTTAGTTCTGTCTAGGATGGATCCGTTTAAGGCTTTCACCGTTCTGTTTTTCCCATACTCTAATAGTAACTGTATCTTCAGTTTCTTTGCCTATAGATGAGCAGTATTAGGGTGAAGTTACTCCAGATGGAGTGGGGCAATTTTACCTTTGCAGTCACTACAAAGGTGTTTACTTCTCTTGGCCTCACACTCCTCATGCTTTTCTTCCCAGCACCCCCCTGCTTACATAGTTGCCACCCTTGAGTATTCAGTGGCTGACAAAGCCGACAACGAAGTGGGTGGTTTTGGGTTAGATTTGGTAAGTTGCTCAGTTCCCAGTCTAGCTCTCTGAGTTCCTGCAGGAGCGCTAATGATTGTTGGGAGTACTTGAAATGCATGGCTATGGATGCTGTTAGTAGCGTGGACTTGAACTGGGTTATGTTGATCTTGAAATTGGATCTAGCACAGGGCAAAGGTGTTTTTGTGTGTGGAAAGTAAGAAGGAAGAGGAAGGACGGGAGGAGTGGGAAGGTCTAACAGGCTTTAACAGTGAAGAAAAATTTGCTAGAGCAAATTTAAGGAAGGAGAAGATAGTTGAGCCCAGAGAGCTCAGGAGTAAATTAGGGAAGGCATCTCTAGCATGCCTAGGACTGGAGTGCTGCTGCCGAGAGAGATACTAATAGATCATGGAATGACTGGCTGAAAAGCTCTGTAGCACATACTCTTATTGATGAAAGCACACAAGCTGCCACTTTGACGTGCTTCAGATGCTCTCAAAGCACATAAGCATGCCTTAGTGCATCCTGAGGGAATCACTGCCTTAGATATGAAACTAGGGGAAAGTCTTATCCACCAAATCAATTTGCAAGAAGGAGGCTCATCACAGCAAAAGTTTTTGAAAAAGTTTGACGTGACTGTTACTGCTGGGTTTGAAACACTGGAAGTGTGGGAGACTGGGGAGACAGCAGATTAAGGAGGATCTAAGGCATGCAGGATGCTTGAATATGGGAGGGAATAAAAGGACATGCTTTATTTACAAGTGAATGAGTCTGTTTTAACTACTGGCCCACTCAAGGTAGAAGAAAACTAGTTTGAAAGGAGAGAGAGGCATCATCAATTGAAAGTGAAATCATATGCAGCAAGGGAGTCCTTACAGAACTGACTAAAATCAACAAATGGCAGGAATGATAATGAGTGCAGTTGTTCCTATCGCTTTTCTGTCTGTACTTTTTTCAATTCAAAAAGTATTAGAAAGGCTTCATAACCAATTGTTGCTGTACTTCCAGCTGCATGTGTCCCTAAAGAGAGGTGCTGTAAATCAAGAGTATCTACAAAGTTGATACTCAGAATAAGCCAGGAACTCGAAAGCCTAAGATTTAAATGTTGGTTGTGAGGACATAAATTAGCTGAGCTGAAAAACATCATTTCTGCTGGGGAGCAAAAAATTCAATTAAGGTCCAGCAGGAGAAGCCCTGCCAGAGGTGTTGCTACCCCTTTGGGTAGTGGCACAGACTTGGATCAAGTCAGTGGAAGACTGCAGCCTCAGTGTGGTTGCTCCTGTTTTGAGCTTCCTGAGTATTTTCAGGAACAAAACCAATATTATTTCTAGGTACAGAAAACAAAAGGGAAATCGTGTATGTAGCCACTATATTAATTAGCAATGATTAGTAAATAAGACCAGTTGAAGTTGGTCTATGTATGAGATATAGAATACATAAACAGGAAAATAACAGGTTTCTCCAACTAGTGTGTATACCTCCCTATTTTTTTGACCTGGTGCATAAGCTTCACTATTTCCATAACTTCTACATTCTGTGTGCTTTATGGCATATTGTACCTTTTGAGGGACCAGTTTACTTAACTTCCAGTTCTTCAGGTTTTTCTTATTCTCATAGAGGGAAATTTGTGAGCGTTTCAAACTATTGCAGTGAAAAGGCTGCTCTGGAAGTTAGGAGTTACTGTCCTACTTGTTAGAGTGTGTGTTTTTTAAG
>VYZW01031887.1:0-11124 GCA_013401315.1 Balaeniceps rex
CCGGCCGCCGGGGCGGGGGGGAGACACGGGGAGACATCCCCGCCCGGGGCAACGCCGGCCTTGGGCCGGGCAGCGGCTGGGGCAGCTCGGGCGGAGGGTGACGGGGTGGGCGGGTGGCCTGCGGCTTTCCTGGCCGGGCGGTGGGTTACCCGGCTGGCCCCGGCCTGCCCGGGCTCAGGGTGCAGGGGTAGAGCAGTGGGAGAGGGAGCGGTTCGGTTTCCCCCCACCGTTCTTCATTTTAGCTGGTTTTGCGGTAAAGCTGTGTGCCGCCGGGCTCCCGCTGCAGGTCGCCCCTGGGCTGCTGGCTAAGCGAGGGCTGAACTCTCCGAAGTCACAGCCGTCATCGCCTTCTCTCTCCAGGGACGCTCAAAATCCGAAGCAACTCCTGAAAATTTGTCCGTGTGTGGCAGTGGTTACCCTCCAGTTACCTCTGCAGGGATTCAGCCTGCCAGGTCCACTCCCAGAGGGTCCAGTGTGGAGGAGGCTCCCTTGGCTGCTGGTGCCGAAGGAGAGGTCGGTTTGGGCCGGGAAGGACTCCCAGTCTGGTAATGGGAACACTGGTCTGAGGTGTGCAAGGGGAGCCCTGAGTGCAGAGCGGAGATTCGTATCGCCCACCTGAGGACAAGGAGGAATAAACCAGAGCTGATCCACTTCCATCCCACGGGAGCGCTCCTGGGAGGGTAATTATTTCATGTTCCTGTTGTTGTATTCCCTTGGCGGAGCAAGTTTTGTAGGAGCGTGCAAGAAGGTGGCTGAGTTAGCTGTGAAGTGGTGGATACTTTGTGCGTCTGCTGTGCTGGGAGAAGGGGGTTGTTGCTGGGGACTCCTGGTAGCAATGCCGTGTCTTTGTGCCCGAGCTGGAGCCACCTGCACCACCGTGGTCCCGCAAGCATCCTCTCCCCTCGTCCTCCGCTGAAGCTGGACCGGTTGCGGCCACGTTGTTCACCCACATCTGAATTGGTGTTTGTTGTTGCTGGGAGTTACTGCGTATGGTTCTGGTTTAAAGGGGTGCAGTGCAGTTTGGCCGTGTAAATGCTACACCACGTGTGGCTGGAAGGGGCCAGCTCCTGGGTCTGGAGGCAACTGCATGTGATCCAGAGAGAAATTATTAAGATGAATTTTACAAGTAGATTTCACTGTGTCTGCTCTTTCCCCTGGGAAGGTGTTCCAGAATCGCATCTTACTGCTGGAAAGAAACCTTATTCTTACTTCCAGCCTAACTATGCTAATGTTCCCTTTATCCGCCAGCACGTGTCGGGAAATACAGGAATATGTCAAAACTGAGAGTCAGTGGGTTCTTTTTGCATCGCTTGCATCATCTTCCTGAGAAGTGAAAAAGTAAAACAGGCTTGAAATGAAAACAAACGCCACTAAGTGCAAAATGTAACTGGGCTGGATGCTGGCTGTTTGAGTGGCATTCTTTGTTTCGGTGTTTGCAGGAGTCATTAGTCACGCTGCAATGGCACTTCTCAGTACCGTTGGAGAGCGGATCGTTCAGGTCTTACGTGCGTGTCTTTTACTGGGAGTTTAGGGAGCCTCACGGTGCGAGGAGGGAGTACCAGGAGCCGGTTCCTATCGGCTTTTCAGCTTGGCTCTGGGCAGCCTCCTGGCAGCTGAGCTCTGGATGGCTCAAGGCCCCAGGACCTGGATCCTATGGCTGCTTACGAGCCCCGGGTGTCCCTTGCTCAAGGGACTTAGATCATGGTGTTGTGCACGTGCAGGAACCGGACTCTCGGGATCCTTTGTGCTCCTTCCTGATCAGCTGCAGCGTACAATGAACGAGTGCTCCGGCCCTAACAGCTGTCTCATTTTTATTCCTGTTTGTAGCTTGGCGCCTTGGAGGAGAGAGGATGGCTCAGGAGACAAACCAAACGCAGGTGCCTCTGTTCTGTACCACAGGCTGTGGATTTTATGGCAGCCCCCGGACTAACGGGATGTGCTCCGTTTGCTATAAGGAGTTTCTACAGAGACAGCAGAGCAGTGACCGGATAAGCCCCCCAGGTAGAGGATTTTTGTTTGAGAAATGTATCGTAAATGGGTGCCTGGGTGCAAACTGTGTTAAGCGACTGGGATAGAGCATGGTACTGGTACTGGCCGCCAGCAGATTTATTCCATCCTGGAAAACTCGTGTCGTTCCCTTTTCTTGTAGACCCAAGCCTCTAAATCAAAGACCTGAGCCTTTGAGCACATCTGTTCCCTGTAAGGGGGTTGGTTGTTTCCTTCCCAGTCCCAGCTGTTTGTGAAGCCCCATCCCAGTCACCACCTTCCAGTAAACTGTAAAACTTCACTCGCACTAACAGTGGTCCAGATTTTTAGCTATTACCTGCTCCCTGAGTTACATGCCGACTGCTGGGAATCGCAACATCCCTGAAATGAATTTTTATTTGGGAAGAATTTGGCCTTTTGGGTTTGCATAATTTTCTTATCTTAACAGCGTTGAAAATCAAAAGCAATGAAAGAAAGGGTTTGTTTCTTGCAGCTAAACAGAGCTGACATATCACCGAGCTGGGAGGCGGCTAGGTGCACAGAAAGGATGCTCTTTCCATCGTTAGCAGGATTTTCTTTTGCTGAGAGTTTGTGGAGATGCCCCATGTTCAGGCTTTGCAATGCTGGTTAGAAATGCCTTCCAGAGATCTTTCGCAGTTTTGTTCCTGCGTGTAATAATGGCTTTCCTTGAATTACCCACCCAAAATTTATATTGGGAACACAGCTCTTCCTGACAAAGGGGTTTTCTAAAGATCCTGACTTAGATCTTGGCTGACATAAACAGATATGTTTTTGTCGAAGCCAGTTCCTTCCAGCAGATGAGGATCTGGTTCTTATACCTTGGAGAAGTTGCAAAATAACGTTGGGTTCAAGGTGTGTTGGCAACTGGAGCATTTTCATTTATGCTGATAGGAGAATATTTATGCTGATGCGGAGTTCGCTTTGCAATGTTGAGGAAAAGAAGGGGAATCAAAGAAGGATGGAGGTGTCATGGGTGACTGAAGTCAGATTTTACCAGATGTTAAAAACACAGTAATGGAAGGCATTCAGCACGTAACTCCTGTGAATAAACTGTCATCCCTCAAAAGGGGGTTCGCAGATCCTGAGGAGCTGAACAGATCTCCATAACCGAGGCCTGCAGTCCTCGGGAAGATGAGCAGCTAATTTCAGAAGGATGTTATGATCCCGATACGAGGAGTCATTCCTGATCTAATGTGAAAATAGCTGCACTGGGTCACAGTGAGGTCCGTCCAGCACTGATGTGTTGTCCCCACAGAGACCTATGCACAAATTTGGAGGGGGGAGTATAAGAATAAGGGATCTGGGAGTGATCCCAACCGGGGTGTGCCCTCCCAGCTCCTGGAAGGGAACAGGAGGTTAAAGCCTGCTGAAAGTGCTCATCCTGCTTTCTCCTTGGCTGTCAAGCACCCGAGGAACTTGCTGACATTTTTAAGAGTTTACCAAGACTGTGATCTTGTCTCGTAGCACCCAGTGGTCCCAACAGCAGCCCCATGGCTTCAGATTCAATTGCAGGGCAGCGTGCAGAGGGAGACTCCACGCCTGAGGATGTGAAAGCCAGGTAGGGGCGTAGCCTACCGGGTGGGGGCATCTGCAGCCACGCTAAAAACCAGCCCTGGGGCATAAGGGGTAGGCTTTCATCCTTCATATGGCCAAGGGGATCTGTAAAGCGGGCTGGATCACTGTTCATTGTGACCCTGGTTTATCTGGAAGACTGGGATGTCCCTGATGATGATAACTGGTGCGCAGTCAGGTACCAGAGCGTCAATAGTAAATTAAAACCTATAGTAAACTAAGTGGCATCCTGGTTCTCTTAGGGCCAGTGCACCTTGTCTGTCGCTAGCTGTGTTAAACTGTTTGGTTTCAACTCAGTCCTAAGTGAAAGCACCTGGTGATGATCCCGTCTGGAAGCTGCGACAGCAGGATTAGGGACCTCAGTCATGTTTGGTAGGAAGGAAGATAGTACTGCATTGAGCTCTAGCATTGCATTCCAGCCCTGACTCTGTTTTCCCTGTCCCTGGACTTGTTTGGATGGGCTGTTGCCTTGGCTTTGAGATATAATTGGGTGAAAGAGGAAACTGAAATCATCACAGGTTCATTCCATTTGTGTCTATGAAGAACTTTGATCCCAAATCTCAAGGGGAATTGGCCTGCTGTACTCCTGAGCTACCTCTGAGTATAATGAAATTAACTTTATGGGCTGACGATATCTCCCACATAACTGTTCATCAAAAGAAAACACTTGTGTTTGCTCTGTGTTTGTTTGGTACAAATGCTGCCAGTGGTCAGACTCCTGTGACCCATCAGATGACGGCCATGAGCATATCCAGAGAAGAAAACAGCAGTGAGACAGAAGAATTCATCAAGACAGAAGAAGCCTCATCAGCATCATCCTCATCAGGTAGATGGTTTGGCCTTTGCATGAGTCTGAATGACACCGATCTCGCAAGTCGGTTTGAGCAGCAAGTACAATACTGGCCACTAACTCCAGGGGACAGTTGTTACGTCCCGGCAGGAAAGGTACACCTAGCAAGAGAGCTAAGGAGAAAACAGTTGGTCTGTTTCTGAAACAGGGAGGAGAGAAAACGTTGTGCCTGAGGGCAGGCCGATAGAGATTGCTTTGTGGGCTGAGGGCTGAGTAGCTGCCAGCCCTCGACTCGCTGGCAGGAGGATAATCTTCCATGATGCCTATCCTAGTGAATGGCAGAAAGCCCGGAGTGTCCCACAGCCTGCTGCGGGGCTGTCGTTGGCCGCAGTTCCCTGCCATCTCTCGAGGGAGGAAAGGAGACGGATCCGGTGTAGTCTTGGGAGAGAGGAGACATGTTTGTGGCGGTGCCCAAGGCCAGCTGCTGGCCTGGTTGTTGTCATCCTGTGTGATGGGAGGCATACCTGCCCCTCAGAGGGGAGTGTTAACGCTGTCGCTTTGTTTTCCAAAGTGGAGCGATAGAGGAGCACGGGTGTCGTTGCCCAGCGGTGTCTGTCCTCCAGTTGATGAGTAACGGGGTGAGCCATTGTGTTACAGCCGAGCCATAACCAGGTGACACTGCATTGGAGACACCCTCCTTTAGTTCAACTGACAGTTTGCTTGCATTCAAAGCTAAAAAACCCCTGAGTTGTTGGTCGCTAAAAAACCCCGGCTCTAGTCACATGAGTGTGCCTTTTGGATTTGGTAATCCCTGGCCTGCAAGCCCAGGAGACAATTTACAACAGGCGGGTGAGAGACTATTTGGTGAAAGAGAGGCTTGGAAGAGCCTGCCCCTTTCTTCTGATTGTGGGATTTTGAGAAAGCTGTTTAGGGTCAGATCCACAAAGCGATCTCTGCCTCTGACTGTCGTCTCAGCCTGATTTTCAGAGCAGCATGCACTGCAGGTGTGTATCTGCTAGCAGTTGGAGCTCCTCCTTCCTGTTGACTCCTCTAACCTGCTTAGGTACTGTAGGAAATCCTGCTAAGCATCAGTGACCTTTAACAATCTGGCTTTCAGAGCTCAGTTTTCCTTTTGGTAGATTAGAGACAGTGATGAGTATCTGTGTAAAGCATTCTGAGACCTACATATGAGGAACACTTATGTAAGAGTCAGCAAAAATAATTAGTAGTACTTACAAGGGGTTAACTTTCCCCCCCCCCCCCCCAAGAANNTAAAAGTCAGCAAAAAAAATTAGTAGGTCTTACAAGGGGGTTAACTTCCCCCCCCCCCCCGCAAAGATTAACTCTAGGCTCAGCTGTGCAATGGAGTTACTGTACATCAGCTAAGCTGTAGTGGCTGTCCAGAAGCATATTTAACCTATGGCAAGCACCAGGTAGTTCTACTTGGTAATATCTTTTCTCAGCAGGAGCTGAACGGCATCACGTTACCTTACGTCTGCCTTAGCTAAACCGTAATATCTCCTCGGTATTTCTGAGCCTTGGAGTTAAGGAATTTGAAACAAAGAGAAAACATGAGGCTGTGTGAGGTGTAGATCTCTGTGGAACAAGGCAACTCTCACAGTTTGGGGTACGTCGGCCAGGGCAACGTGCACACAGAGGTGTCTGGCGCAGACCCAGAGTCGGTAGGGCCTTGAGCAGCTCCTGTAATAAACCAAATGTGTCGCTTGGTTTATCAAGAAGGGTAGCAAAACTCTTTGCCTCTGTTTCAGGTACCCTGCTTGAAATATCCCAGAACACAGCTGAGGGCAAGACAGCTTCAGAAAAACCGAAACAGAAGAAGAATCGCTGCTTCACTTGCCGGAAGAAGATAGGGCTAACTGGTAAGACCCTGACTGTGCGGAAAGCTTGCCTGTGGCCTAACTAGTCTGGTTTCATAGCCCTGCGAGCAGATCTCCTTGCGCTGTGATAGTGCCTGGGGTCAGAGGGTTGGCGTGGGTCAGTGGTTGGACGTACCCCTCTGAAAAGTACTTTACATCCCAAGACATGGTGCTGCAGGGGAGGTGGGAGGGGAGCTCCGACCCCCGAACAGCACTGTCCGAGGCAGTAGCCTGGGGAATCTGCCGCTCGCTGTCAGGGTCCCTGGAGCCCTTGGGTGCAGGATTGCGGAGCTGGATGGAGCCGTGCCTCTCGGGTTATTTCTGCTGCTTGGCAAAAGCTGCTTGTAGAAGCAAAGGCAGTGCTCGCTGTGGATCTAATTCTGCTCCTATTCAAGTCAGCGGTAAAGCTTTCATAATAGTGACACGAACTGAGTTAGACCCAAACTGAAAATCGCGCTCCAAGACTCATCCCGTTTGTTAATGTTGCTTGGCTTCCGCCGTTAGCTTCCTGAGAGCAGGATGGCTCTCGGTGTTCAGCCTGTAAAGCTAAAGAGAGAGAAGTGCTGAGATGGTGTCAGGTGTCTGGTATCAATGGGAAAACTGCCCCTGGAAAGGCAATTCATGAAGCAATTAACTTGGCTGTGGTTTCTTAATAAAAACATCATTCCCCTAAATTGACTCTGGCATTTAGTGTGTCCCTGGAAAAAGTTAACTCTAGAGCCGTGCAGCTCGCGCTGTTCTAGCCGAGCGCTCGCCTCTTTAGCCTCCTCGGTGTGTTCAGCAGCCAGGGACTGCACACACACTTCAGTTTTCATCGATGTAAGCTGCTTTGGCATGGTCTGGCCTGGGAGGTTTGCCCAGCGCCTGACACTGCGGAACCTGAGCTTGCCTGGATATTTGAGGGCGCTGTCGTAGAATAAACGTGGGTTTATAAGCCTAGGACTGGGCAGGGTACTCTGTGCCCACCCTTCAGATCTTCAGGGAGGATTGTTTTCCTGGATGAGTGTTTCCTTAAGAGCTTCAAACTGTGAGTAGTTTCCTCTCCTTTAGGAATCAACTTGCAGAGAACTCCTGTGAATTCAGGGCATTTAGGATAAAATGAGTTTTCTCAAACAGGAGTAAACCGGCACCTTGTAGCGAGGTGTTTGTGGTCTTTACAGCCTGTAGTTGGAAAGATGTGAAAGGAAGGAGCGTGAGTCACTGCCAGTGCGACGGGGAGCTGAGCTGCTGTCTTGCAGCAAACTCCCTTCCTGCTCCGTGCCTCAGTTTCCCAGTGTGCCGTGATAACGGTAGCACTTCAGAACAGCATTATCTCCAAGTGAAGGGACTAAATTACGAATTTTGAAGCCTAAATAGCTTGAAAATGTTCCTAACAAGGTGAAGGTTTTGCTGCTTGCTGGATTGCTGCTGGTCAGTCCAGATGCTGCTGCGTGACGCTTGGGGAGCCAAGCTGGCTCGGAGGGCTCGGCTCCAGCTCAGGCTGCCTCCTTGCAGCCTGGGGAGCCTGGTCTGGATTAGCAGTCTGGTACTCTGCAGTCCCCGGCATGTCCCCTGTCCCTGGGGAACGCGGAGAGCAGCTGCTCTGAGAGCGGTTCCCACCGCCGTGACAGCTGGGGCTGCCCAGAGCGCGCGTGCGCTCACGGGATCGCCTAAGCCAGAGGAAATTGAAGAGCAACCCGTGGTCTTCCCCCACACTGAGACTCCCTTTCGCCTGTCAGGGACAGTGGCCCCCCCTCTCTCATCTGACCCTCTTTCTGCATTAGTGGAGTTTCCTGGCCTGGCAGGAAAGAGCCAGGGCCCTGCCGCCTTCCTGTCCGGCTGGACGGGGACTAACGCGGCTTTGTTTCTCTGCTCTTCCTCCTTTCAGGCTTCGACTGCCGCTGCGGGAACCTGTTCTGTGCCATTCACCGGTACTCCGACATGCACGCCTGCCCCTACGACTACAAGGCAGAAGCCGCCGAGAAGATCCGTAAGGAGAACCCCATCGTTATTGCTGAGAAGATCCAGAAGTTGTGAAGGGGGCTGAGCAGCTCCAACTGCAGCCAGGTGGCCTGGTGCTCCTCCCCTTCCTCCCAGCCTTCCTCTTCCTCCCAGCCCCATCGGTGGTGCGATGGGGACTCCAGCAGCACACATGAACCAGCACCCGGACATGGAGACTCCTTGCACCTCTTTGGCAGAAAGTTGGCGTTCCTTCTCTCCCTTCCTGCCCGTACAACAGCCGCAGCTCAGCTGATCCGTTCTCAACCAGCTTCCCAAGGGAAAAGGGACCATCCTGCCCCACCGCTCCAGTGCCGAGACCTTCGGACTTGTCCTCCTCTGGGGTGGTTTGCGTGGTGCGGGCAGCAGGGCTCTGCCGGGCAGCTTTTCCTTTCAGCCGGCAGCTCTGAGTCCTGCAAACCACCTGGGACTCGCGGCTGGAGCCCATGAGCTGCCGCTGGACTTCGTTGCCTCTGCCCCACTGTCTCTTTGTGGCGGATGTAAAACCGGGAGCTGGAGAATCCCGGCAGCAAGGCTGCCTTCTGCTCCCCGAGAGGTGTTTGGTCTCAGATGCAGAAAAGAGGATTCTGTAGTTTTAACGCCCCAAATACCCCTTCCCTCCTTTTGAGACGCTGTTGTTGATGCACCAGGATGGTTAAGCAGCAGAGTACTGGCACAGTAAAGTTATTTTGTGGCTTGAAGCGACGTAGACACGCTCCAGCCGCAGGTCAGGACCTTTAGGAAAGTACCGCTCGCTGCCTCATGCCTCTCTCCACGGGGAGTGAGCCAGCCTGCCAGGCTTGCTGCGTCCGGGGATGCGGCTGGGCTGTGGGACACCCTTGCACCAGCCTCCTGTGCTTCAACACGCCCTGAATAACCGCTGGCCGCTTTCTGAGCGAGGTTTGTTGTAACACAGCGGCGCCTGCACCTCTCCCCTCTGCTCCCTGCCTTCTGCCTTACACGATTCTTTCTCATCAGGGTTGTGCACAAAGCTCAGATCGCCAAACCTCCGCTTCCTTTCCTCTCCCTGCACGCAGGCGGATGGCGGGGACCCTTCCTCCCTCGTGGGCCTCACTGAGACTCTGTGAGAGCCTTTCTCCTCTACGAGCACGTTGGCTTGGGAAGCCCACCCAGCCCTCCCTGCTCTCCCGCCTCGCTGCTTGTCCCTGTGGGACAAGAGGCAGGGCCAGATCCCCGGGAGACGCTCAAAAAGCCGGACAGAGGGATCTGCAGCACAGGGAAAGGCACGTGAAGGGCTGCAGGGCACGTGAAAAGTCACAAGGAGGGTCCTGGGGTGCCCAGAAGCGCAGGGGGCTTTCAGAACAGCCCATGGAGAGCCCTGGGGAGCAGGGAGAAGCACTTGGAGGGCTCTGGGCCCACTGAAAGACTCGTTCTTAGAGTTCTTAGGGGTGCTGGAAGACTCAAGGAGGGCTCTGGGGTACACTGAACGTGCTCAGAGGGCTCAAGTGCCCCAAAAGACACCTGGAAGGCTCTGGGGCACACACACACTCACACAGGCATGTGGAGGGCTCTGGGGTGCAATGCTGGGCTCGTTAGTGCTCCAGAAAAAACCTGTGGAGGGCTCTGGGGCCGTTAGAAAGGGAAACGCGGGGCTTGGGTACACAGCAAAAGGCAGGCGGGGGCTCCTGGTGCGTGCTGAAAGCCACCTCTGTACCACGCAGGGGCTGCGCCCACCCTGGAGCACCCTGGGGGGGCCTCTCCTCCCTGGGAACGCCGGGAGTGGGGCTGCAGCCACAGGACTCCCGGCGGTCTCACGTGCAGAGAAACCCGGACGGGTCCCGGGGGAAAAGCAGCAGCCTCTGCCCCACTTCTGGCCATCCCACGCTTCGGAAGCGTTTCCCTCAGCATCGGCTCGTACAAGGGCGTCGGAGAGCAGAGCCGCAGGGGCCAAACCGGCAGCTGGGGGAAATCACGGCAGCTCCTTCCGAGTGTTGGCTTCCTCCCCCGTTTATGGCAATTCTGCTCCGCTGATCACAGGGGGGGCGTTCCGAAGGTTTTTTTTTTTCCCTATCTACCACCAAAGTGGTGCGTGCCCTGCGGCAGTTACCATCGTACAGCATTGCTGGGAGGATTCGGACCTCCAAAAATGATGCAAATGCCCCGTCAGCGCGGGGTGGAGGCGAGGCTGGCTCTTGCTAGCCTTTTCCTCAGGTTTTTCCTTCTGGGTAATGTTGGTGTCACATCCGGAGCATGCAAGTGGCGGCACGTTATAGCGCCGGGACGCACCTGGGCCGTAAGCGCGGTGCTGGCAGTGCGGGGCGAGGCTGGGTTTCGCTATTGAGGTTTTGGCTGAGAATGAGCCGTCGCTCTTGGGGGGGAAGCCGTGAGAAATTGCTCCTTGCCTTGCGTTGGCACGAAGGTCGTGAGCCCCTGGGGAGGGGAAGCAGCTCCCGTGGATGCGGTGGGAAAGCTCACGTGGCAAAAGGGCAGGCGCCTGCTTCACCACCTACCTTGTCCCTTTTATTTCCTTCCTCTTCCTAAGTGTAAATATTAATACAGTCTAGTTTGCTTGGATGCTGTGGATGGTTTGTTACGGACATGGATGTGTCACACGCCGGTGCCTGCTCAGCTCTGGGCTCTTCTGGGGCAGCTGGTGGGCTCCGTGCCTCAGTTTCCCCATGGATAATAGCCCGGTGCTGGCAGGGGTTAGAAGCGCCCCACTTCTGGCACCCAGACTCCTGGTTTCTCTTCACACCAGCCTGGTACTTTGGCTGCATCCAGCACCCATAGGCCCTGGGGGACCAGATTCCCCCTTGGTGGAGGAGCTGCATCCTCCAGCCGCGTTTGCAGGGCTGGAGTGGGACCCCCACAGTGCTCGTGATGCAGGGGGGGATGGTTTGGGCCCAGGCCTAGGACCCCGGTGGGACCTGAGGTCCCACC
>VYZW01031891.1:0-13534 GCA_013401315.1 Balaeniceps rex
TGGAGAAATACAGCCTACTATGAGATACTGTTCCCAACAGGATTAGTCCCTTAGTTTACCAAGATTTAGCTCTTTTCTCTAAAAAATACCAAAAGAAAAGGAAGACAACCAATTACATTACAATCATCTCACATCACCTTCATGAAAGCACATGAAGAAATTTACCAGCATCAAAGAGAGGATGTGGTTACAACCCAGACATCTTTCAGAACCATTTAAATACGTTTATATAGTAAGGCACCAACATCAGGGAAACCACAAGCAGGTACATGCACACATTTTATTCCCAAAATACAACCACAGATTTTCCTGATCTGGTTATTGCTGCAAAAAATAAGAGTTAGGAAAGAATTCAGACTGCTGGTTTAGTCTGTCCTGCGTATAAGCATATTACATAATATTGTACATCACTGCAATAAAGAATAGAAGAACAAGGACTCATCTGCACTGTCCAACCTGCAAAGTTATCAGGAGCTTTGAGTCTTTTAGTGGTTTCAACTCAGCAACTTTAGCAGTGTAGGGGGAAACAGGGAATGTTTGTGAGCTTTGTTGTCACTTTTACGGATGGTAGTTGATTGCCATATCAGTTTTTAAAAAAAAAAAAGGAACTTAATATTTCAGTACTCTGTGTCTTCGTAATAACACACAACTAAATCACTCTTATCCGATTAGGAAAAAATCTAACGTTATGAAACACTAGCAAAGACTTGAACAGAACATTTTAAACAGAAAGTTTAAAATGCAGAAGGTGTACACACAAAATTAAACATACTGTTTAAGCAGAATACAGAGAACACCAAGTACTATATTCTATTCAACATAAATAGATATCAAGGAATCTTTTGTCACTGATGTTATAATTACGTATGTCATTCTGAGACAAATCTGTTTCTCTCTAGACTAAAGATCCAGATGTTCCTATTTCAAGTATCTGCCTTCAGCACCAGACAGTAAACAAAACGACCTATCCATTCTATCAGTGTGCAAGAAGAATTCTCCAGCACTAGCCATTTCTCTTCCCCCTTTCCAAGTTTTTATTTCTTTCCAATAAAGCAAGCAAACAAAACACAACAGTATAACAATCCAGCTTCTACTGCAGACTTAGTGCTAGCCGTTAGCCAGTTTGACAAGCAAAAAGGGGCAAAAAGTTATCTGATTTTTTCCATAAACTATGATTTCAAATGCAAATACAACTACTTTTGAGCTAAACATACTGTATTGTGTTTTGCAGTTGACACTATGCAGCAAAACAATGTTGAGAGGTTCTTTCCAAAGATTATGAGTATTTATGTTCCCAATTTAGTGACTCATACAGCTAGCAATTTCTGAGATTAATTTAACTCTATCCTTCTCAAACTTCTGAATTTGAAAGCAAGCACTAAGTTGTTATTCAAAAGTTGTAACAATGACAAACACAAAGACTTTATGATTTTTTTTTTAATCCAGATTTTATCTAGAGGAAAACTATTTCCAGGAATAACTACATGCTATTTCTGTAAAGAATATTAGAAAGGCTATACAAAGCTAAACCAATTTAAGGGACAATTTATTAAACAAAGAAGAGGAGTTTTCTGAAACTAAATTAAGTCTTTTTCATGGTAATGGCAGACTCAGAAAAAAGAAAAAAAGAGATACAGCATGCACGTCCTGTGTACAATTTATGCAACTGCTGCCACACTTTTTCATATTCTTCTCTTCTTTTCAACATGTTCCTGCCTCCCTCATGATAAAGGGGTTTAGCCTCAACAAAAATACATTAAGAATAAATGAAAACCAAGAGAAATACCACCACAGTTGAGACAAACACAACCCATTTTTCCCTTTATCAGAATCATCGCTGCCAGGGAACGGTAGCAGGTTCAAAATTTTATCTGCCTGGAAGAGTGTCATGTTTTCTCCTTAACATTAAATTATGTTCCTTTCAGCCTACTGTCTTAATAATCATGATTATTTCATTCAGGATTGCTGCACAGTTTAGTAACTCATTGAAGTTTGTCAAGTTGGTTTCACATTTATTTTTCTTGGTTATTTAATAGATTTGAATGGCAGACAAAAAGGTATATTGTCCTAAAATTATCTTCTTTTCAGTTTTTACAGCTTTTCACCTGCAATTGTTAAGCACAGCCAGAACCCAAACCTACATAGGAACGTTTGCAAGATCAGCCCTCCACACAGTAATCGACTTGCTTGAGAGAATTTCTTCTAGGATATTAATTACTTGTCTGAGGAGCATCAATACATGCTAATTTCGACAGCATCTGTTTCTGTAGACAAAGTATTTTAAGGCTCATACTCACATAAGAACTTCACTATCTACAGAGGGATACCAGGTTTGGGATACACTCATCATAGCCTGGGTCAATACAAACATGGTGGCTTTAAGCACCATACTGCAATTCATATATGCCTCCAACCTCTCCCAACCACCTGCTATCTGGATGCATCAGTTAAGGCCATGTATAAGCAGAAGCAGTCAGCCACCCCCAAAACACGCACTGTCCAAATAGCTAGCTGTTGAATTCAAGACAACGGTGATGGTCCAGACAGAACCTTCTGAGGGAACACTAGCCGGACACACTGTAATATTTAAAATAAAATCAGTAGGATTCCTGATACAGTACAGACACTGTAATAGACATACTCTTCTCCTAGTTATAATCTCAAAAATTTATTTTGGAAAAATGTTGAAGTGCTTAAAATAAACTAATGAAAGCTGTACTTCTATTTAGCAACTAAAACATTTGAGAGATGATACCAGCAGAGCAGCTGTTCCTGCTCTATAGAAACCACACAAGTCCAGATAACTCCTGCCAACTTTCCAAGTTTATGCAAGCTTCAGTGGTATAAAAGCCAGTAAATCTTTTTTAATACAAGTTGTACCACACACTAATTACACCTGCAGAGTTATGAGGGGAGCTGCATGACTGCGAGAGTAATTAATCCTATATAGAAGGCAGGGAGGGGGATATCAGTAACAGTATAGGGTACCTTTCTAGTCACATAATGTTACCATTTCTGTTTGTATATATAATGATTTAACATGAAAAGCGAAAAAAAAAAGCTCTTTTATGTAAAGAACATAAAGCTTCTGCTTCTTGTCCAGTTTAAACAATTTTTTGGGCGGGGATTACTGGATTTCACTACTGGCCATAGCTTCAAGTACCACCCTCAGCAGTGGTCTGTATAAGACACATATTAACTTTGAAGTAACTCATATACCTATGGCAGTGTGCTTACTCAGATTTGAAATCCTTAGACTACTCATCAGCATGTGATTAGAAAGAGGAAAATAAATATGCATGTACATATGTCCTTGTGTTTAGATATTAACAGCCTGATCCATTAGCATGCTAACCACTTCAACGGGATTCTGTACAGTGTTGAGCACCTGAAAGTTAATCATTGTTTGCATTTCCATAATTGACAGCATATCACTTCATTTTCAACCCTGGTTGACACTAGATGAGAAGACATTTTTGTTTGTTTGTTTTTACATCCTCCATGTTACATTTGGGGATGGAGGCCACCACAGTTACATGCTATATAACTATTTATTTCAGAATAGTTACTTTGCAGCTATTATAGTCCAAAGCAAAGCACGAGGTGTTTGTTAATCACAGATTACTGGAGCGTATTTACTGAGTCCTTTATTTTCCAATTATTTAACTACCACACCACAGTAGTTCTACATGCTCTTAGAGACTTCTGCAAGACCATAGCCATTTGTTTATTCCAGATTTCACATGACTCAGACAACTGAAATCCACAACATGCCCTCACAAGTCGAGGGGCACAATTTGATAAAAAAAACAAAGGTCCTAGAAAATATTCTATATGTGGAGATAACAGTTTTTTCAGCCACTAAGAATAGATGCAAACATGAAAGTTTAAAGACTCTTCTTTGTCCAGCAAGTTCAAGTATTTTCATCTGTCTCCACCTTTTATTCCAAGATACTGCTGCTCTGCTCAGGCTTTTTCTAAGTCACAGATTAGAATTTATCTATAAAGTACTACATTTACCTATAAGTACTAGAATGTATCTGTAAAACCTACGTGACCTTGCAATGCTTACATCCCCAAGATTTAATAAACAAATAAACAACATGAAGAGACTGATTAAATTAAACATTAAGAGACTAAGTTAAACAAAATAAATCAATAATATGATATATAGCACCCCAAGTCTTTGAGTCTTCCACTAAGCGTATCATTTGCCAGTTTCCCTACATATTACACAGGAAGAAAATGGCAACTCTTAACAAATTACTTATCAAAATGCACATCACACTTAACTGAGTATAAGGTGTCTGCAATATAATACACACACAAAAAGCACTCCAAAAGGATTCTAAATGCATTTATTACAGCATTTGTAGCAGTGGGCAGATGCTTTCACAAAAAATAAAAATAATGTTTTGTCAAAAAAGATTGTTCAAAAACCTAAAATACTGAAAACATACAAATAAAACCCTAGTATAAACAGAATTTAAGAGATCAGGTTAATTTTCTTTAGCACCCAAAGCAAGAGACTCAAAACGGGAAAAACTAGCTCCTGAGTCGATATTAAGATGTTGCATACAAACTCCTGAGCAGAATCAGGTATCACCCACTTCAATTCATCAACAGCAAAACAAAACAGATTTTTGTTCAAGGACATGTGGTCTTACTGGCCACTTGCTAGAAGCAACTCCTCATAATACGCCTCCAAATCATGCACACATAAGACTCCCACAACTTGGAATCATGCCAGAACAACTGTCTACACAAAAGCAGTCCTGAGAAGAAATGCGCTATTCAAAACAGAGCGGAGGTCTGAGAAAATGTGCAGGGAATGATACTGAATGTTACAGTGTCTTCATTGGTCACGAGGCCTTGTCACATTGCTATCCGCACGATTCCGATGGAAAATTAAAAGGGATTTCTGTTCAAAACAATATCGTATTTTGTTTACTAAAACAGGGTAATAAATATTTACTGAGAACAGGTAGCAAGTCATATATATAAAGATTTTAAATAGAAGCGCTAAATCCACTAAATGACAATGCAAAGATATCCCCTTACTTCATGTACACTGGGGCAGCTCCGTTTCACACGCTCCCCTGCCTACATTCTGCAATAAATATTTTTACTCCATTTGTTTCCAAATCCCATGGCTTCTCTTATTCTGAATTCAAATTCTGTACAGATACAGCATTCACCTCATAACTTGTTGCACTTAGCAGACCTCTGTACGTGCTACAGAATTGGGTATGTAACCAAATTAATTCTATAACAAGTGTTTGAGGATGAAGCAATTTTCTCTGCCCTTTCACTATGAAAATGTAGCACACAAGGTACTAAAGGATAACATTTAACTATAAATTATATTAATGTATGCATGCACACATGGAAAAGATACACGTGAATGTTTATATATTCACAAGATTTAAGAACTATATAGAAAAATAAAGATACCAACTACCAAAGTTGGATTTCTTGCATTAATGTAAACGGTTCCTTAGTAAATCACAAATTCTGGTCACCGCCAACCACATCACTAAGATAGCAACGCGACCCCGGAGCCAGCCACCAACAACCTTGCGGCGTTTTAACCTACACCGGCATTAACTATTTAAATTCAGGCAATGATCCGTGCCATGGTAATTAACGTTGTCTCACTTTTACAGCCTATTCAGAGTCTGCTGTGACTGACTTCACAAGTGTAAGTAATTACTCTCGGTGTTTGTTTTTTCCACTTTCCTTTCGCCTACAAACCTCCACCACCTCCTCCCGCCAAGGTGGAGGCTGTGCTGAGCGGCGGGAAGGGCTGAAAACCAGAGACCGGCGGAGCCGCTCTCTTCCTCGCCAAGCCAAACAAGCAGCTGGGCGAATAACTTATTTGTAATAACAATTACGGTTTTCAAAGGAGGCAACAGGCACCTGGGACTTCGGCCCTTTCTTCGCGGGGCCTTCCTTCTAAACTGACACTCGTGTAAGATCTGTCCCTAAATAAGTGTAAAAAGCTCTTTAAAAAATAAATAGATAAAAACAGAACGGCTGTTGAGCCCTCAGAGGAAGCGGCTCAAGCGCCCGCCGTCTCCCACACTCGCCTCGCCGGTGGCGCCCCCCGCCCCCCTCGCAGGGCTGCCGGCGCTCGGGCGCCCCTGAGGCGGCGGGTCCCGCCCGCCTCCCGCCGACCCGCGTTAGACCGACCTTGGCGGCGAAAAACGCCGACGGTGAGGTACCCCGTGCCTCCCCCTCCCCGGGGCATCGCCAGAGGGGGGCGAGGAGGGCGGCGATGGCGTGAGGAAGTGTCAGGAGGAGGAAGAGGAGGAGGGTGCATCCCCCCCACACCCACCAGGAGCTGGCAGAAGTCCCTTCCCGAACTGCCGGGGCACCCCCCCCACCACTCCGTGTGGAGTCCCGCAAGGGGCGGCGGGTCCCCCCGGAGGCACAATGCAACCTTTGTGGTCAGCCCCACCACAGCCGCCTCCCTCCGTGCCCGCAAGCCTAGCCGCCTCCAGGTGCCCCGGAGGAGCCAAGCCCCTCCAGCTCTGACAGGCAGCTGCCTCCCTGCCCAGCCCCAAGCAGAGCTCAGACACAAGGGACAGCACTTACCTTGCACCCTCCTGCTCCTGCTCCTCCTCGGCTCCCGGCATGCGGCTCGCAGAGCTGCCGCCCCGGCGAGGACCCGGCGGCAGCCGTCCGTGGGGGCGAGAAACCCGGGGGCTGGGTAGGGGGAGCCGCTGGCGGCCGGCGGCGGGAGTGGAGAGGCCGTGGGGGGCTCCAGGGCCGGCCCGGCGGCTGTCAGGGGAGGCGGAGGGAGGAGACGCGGGTGTGTGCCGGCCCCCTGCCGCCCCCCGGAGCCCGCCCCGTGGCTCCGTGCCCCGCCTGCCGCCCGCCTCCACCCACCCACCCCGCCCGGCTCTCCGCCTTTCCCAGTCGGTCTCCCCTTTCCCAACTCGCATCTGCTCCTCGTCTGTGCGTCCTTCCGTTCCGCTCCCCCCCCACCGCCCGGGTCCATTCTGAACTACCCACCTCGGCGAGGTGCCGCCGCTCGGGCCCGGGGCAGCTGCCTCCGCAGCGGTGGCCCGACCGGCCCCTGCCTTTTCCCAGGGCTTTGGGCTTCGCTTCCCCGGCCTCCCCCGAGCCCTCCACCTCCTGCCTGGGGAAGCCGGGACCTACGAAAGGCCGGAGGTGAGAAGGGGCACCGGCCCGCGCCCTGTTCCCCGTGACCGTGCCACGGGCTTTGCACAGCTTGTGCCGCCCTGGAAGCTCGGTTCCCACCGCCACTTTGGAGTTCAAAACAGTTAAGGAGGCAGACCGACCAAAAAAAGGCAAATGGCACCAGTTCCACGCTGAGATCCTCAAACGAGATTAACAGCAAACGACCCGGAGTAGGTCCCATTAGGTCAGCAACCTGGGTAAAGTAGCGACAAGTAATTTACAGATGGTAACAAGCATGTCTGATTTGGAGGAAAGAAGTAGTATGGAAATATACTAGGAGATTTAACACATTTCAGTAATTACTAATTTGTAATTCCTGGTTTTTAAGATGATAAACTATATAATGCAACTTGCAATTGTTGTTTGTTCAGCATTTTTAAATCCTAACGATCATGAAATTTTCTTTAGTATGCAAAATATAGAATGCAAGTGTTGAATGTATTATTACTTCAGTCCAAAACATTATCTTAAAATACAGTGATATTTGACAGTTATACTTAAAAAAATGTTTGGTTTTAACAGGCCGATTTAAGGCCAAGAGCAGGAATATTCAAATAAATATACCTGTATTTCTCAGGTCTAAAGGCAGTCTAAGCAAAGAGAGTAAAGTTTAGAAAGAAGAATCCTGCCCTGCTTTCCTGATTCACTGTAACTATTATTCTCACTCTGCCCTCAGTAGCTGAGCATTGTCCAACTCTTCTGCAAAGAGATGGTGGTTTCCTTCCTAACACCTAAATCACACCTTGGCATGTTTGCAAAAGCTACAATAAAGAGGAGACAGTTTCCTTTCTGTTGATGACTCATGACTTTTATGGGTACATCTCGTATACCAGATATTGCTAAAGACAAGTAAGTCTAATTCTATTCTCACTTTTAATTATTTTGAAATAAGTATGATGTAACTGACAGCAATTAAATCACTCCTGATTTTCATCAAAATTATAAAGGAGTCATTCTTGCAAGCCAGGTTCACATCCATCAATGCACTTCTAGAGGAGAAGTAGTACCAAGGAGTGTTATGGGGCTGAAGCAGGCCCCTGCAGAGTCTGTCAAAAGGCTGCCCTAAGGTAACTCACGCTTCAGAGGTCGCTGTGGGATGTTGTAGAGGAAATAAAACACATTGCTTAACATCTGCCCCAAATCTACCTCTTCCTTCTCTTGCAGTTCTTGCTGTGCCACCCTCTGTTTCCCACCATGCTCCATCAGTAGGCGTCTTGTTGCAGTGGCGCCACGGCACTTTGGAGCATAAAACTGTGCCCTGTTGATTGTTCTATCACACAGGTTATTGCATAAGAGCAACAGCTGCAATAATAATACCTCTAACCAAATACACTGGCTGGTTACAGACTGTTGAAAGAAGCACCATTACAGCTCAAGACTAAGACATGAATCCCTGCATTCTGCCTTCAGGTGACACCAGCATCATCTCTGTTCTGAAGTGGATCTAGTTCCTATCCGTTTCCCATGTAAAATGAGGATAATAACGCTTGCTTATGGCCTTTATATCCCCAGTTGTGCACTTGTGAGGAAAAAGATCTGACTTGTGACACACCAAACAACTCCTCTGATATATGTCCCACTCACATTGTCAATATCTGATTTCATAACCAGACCCACTGAAATTGGTTGAATCATCTGAGAAATAAAGCATTACTAAAAAGCTTGTGGCCACAGCATTCATAAAAGGCTTAGAAAATGTTACTGAAAAAGACTTTTATATCGTGATTATTGTTCTGCAACTTGCACTGTAGACTACTTTCACCAGACAGTAGTTAGCTGCAGTGAAAATATTCTTGGCACTCATTTCCTTGATGTAAAAACCTTCTGGGAACTTCTTTCTTTGAAACACAGTTTAGTTTGGTAACTATGTAAAAGAAAAAAATAAAACAAGTCCATTCCCTAGGTGTTTAATTTTCCCTTTTGCTATGCTAGGCATCCAGTCTTTTGACGAGTTTAATCCTCCGTAATTGGGTTAGAAATAAAATTTCCTCAGTCATGGAAGAGCTGGCTTCTATTTTTAGTTGTGATCTGTATTTTTAGTGTACTGTCAAAAGTAATAAAGAACTCTTGGTCTGCAGTTGTTGGCAACAGTAAATATTCCAATAAAAGGCAGAGTGTAGCCTCCAAAGGTTGCTTTACTCTGATACAGGAAAAACACTGTATCAGTCTCCCAGGCCCTCTGTATAATCTTGGGTTCCATGTCTATTAGTAAGAAATGTTATATTCCCTAGGAAATTATATTATGATTATCAATAGCCAAATATTTTTGGTTGAGTAAAATCTCATCATAAACATGGCTGGCTATTAGAGAAATTCAGAGCAAGTTACATAAACAATTTGATGTCGATTTACAGTCAAAGGGTTAATACAGAATTTGCACGGGGAGCATACATGTGTTATAGCATTTACAATTACGTGAAACCACAGATGCATACTTCCCCTGTGGAGAAAAAATACCAATTCGACAGACTATTATGAAATAAATTTACCTGACTTGTATAATCAACAAGACTGCCTCTCTCCAAGTAGATCTTTTTGCACACCAATAGCGGCTAAATAGTTAGAATTCCAGCTAAATCAGCAGCCCAACAGGACAGCATTCCATACACTCATTCGTGCTAATTCAATCTTCCATCTGTTGCGAAGGCCTATAAACCTACCAGCAGAGCCTGGAAAAAAGGTAGTTTGATTTCTGTGGTAAATCAGCCTTGAATGTTACAGCTCCCTATCCATTAAAAATGAAGTCTTTTTGTTAATTGATGAAGAAAATTCTCCAGATGTTAATTTCTTCTTGCACTGATGTTTACTATTACAACTATTATTTCTATTAATAGTTTACTATAAACTATTATATCTAACTATATATAACTAAACTTTCCCCCGCCCCAGCATCTTTCACATAAATGTTTTCAAACTCGCAGCCTTCCCAAAGTATCTGCATTGGAGTGAAATACCAAAATCGCCAAGAACTGAGCTTTTAGCATTGAGGTAGGTATGGGCAAGCACTTCAATTTCTGGTCATCTAGGTGACATCTGACACCGAGGAAAGAACATTTCCTCTGCTTTTTGTGAACAGGGAAATATGACCAATCTCTACTTTTTCCATGGACTGCTATAAATATGAAATCATTGTCAACAGCTCAGCTGCCCATAAAAATGAACATCATAGGTAAATCAGAGTTTATTAAATCAGTTCTAAGAGAATAAAGAATGAAATTGTATCCCGTTATAAAAGATATAACTTGACCATTGTTCTGTTTTTTATGAGTCTGAGGAACAGCAACAGATGATAGCAAGTAAAATAAAATAATTCATAGCAGATAGAGGGAAAAATTCCTTCAGCTGATCTATAGCACAGCCTTTAACTTCTGACCTTTTAGAAATAATTCAGGTCTGACCAGTTACACTTTGAATGCACATATTGTGTGCAGTGCACACGTTTTTCACTATAACTCAAAAAGTGTTTGTTGTTGTGTGGTGGTTTGGTTTTTGTTTGGTGGGGTTTTTTTGTTTGGTTGGTTGGGTTTGTTTGTTTTTGTTTTTTTTTTTTTTTTTGGGGGGGGGATTTCAGTATCAAGTCACCACAATATTTAAATGCAAGATAAAAAAAGAAAAATGAGAGCTTACTTCCTTAAGTTTTTTGAGATGTATTATCCATATGCACATTCTCATATTGAAGCATATCTTCTCACATCCTCAAGGTGTAAGAATTTTGGCCAACAGTTCCCAAACATCAGGAAAGTATCCTGAGGGTTCTCATGTTTTAAACTGAAGGTATAAAAAGTAGAGCAACACCTTCTTTCCATTTTCTTTCAACCACAAAGTCCCTTGTGTACAGGGCTCCAAGGCAGAGGATACAGAGACTAGGACTGCAGAATATACATACGGATAACACATCTCAAAGAAGTCCAGTTCAGATACAGAGAAGTAACTTATCAAATTCTCTTTTGAATTACTAATGCAACTATTCCCGTGCTTAGTGACCCTTCAGAATGTCTCCGATTTACCTGGTGATAGAAGCAGAATTAGGAATTGTGGGATAGAGGCCCAAGGAAGACAACAGGTATAAACACTATCCTGTAAATTCAACATAGCTAATGTGTATGCAAACTATCTGCTATTAAGTAAGCAGTTCAAGTCTTCAATAATAAGTTTTACAGACTCATTACAGATTTTTCTGTAGCATTATAAGTTTGATTGTACCCGACCAGAAGTCCATTCTAAAATTCACCTGAGCTCATTTACCTGAGCAACATAAGGAATATGAGTGGTTTCAAGGCTTATCCCTGAAATTACAGTTTGCAGGGTTCATTGACTGGAAGAGTGCTTTGAAATCCACTCGGATGAAAACAAAAAGCATGTAAATCTTAGGTAATTATCACATCTTCTTTGACAAAATTAATCCAGTTTAGGTTATTATAGTTCTGTAGTTGGTGTGGATAGGTTTCACTTGACATGCAGAACCATGTACTGCTAGGAGACCTTCAAGGAGGATATAGGAAAAATAATTACATAAAATCATATTAAGGCACTTTTATTAAAAAAAGAAGTCAGACCCAGTCTGTCCAATACAGAAGTTTTAGAAGACTGAAGTTTCTTACAGTTGCTTGACTATATTAAACACCCATCAAAATATCTGTTTCACTTCCAGATGTAGAGTATGAATATCAGTTAGAGACTGGTTATTTGTGTGGTGTGCACAATTGCATTAAAAGTGTTTTGGATAAAACAGTTGTACTCTTAAGCCAAGTCTTCTTATAATACTAAGAAAAGTCCAATGAAAGAAACTGAACAAAAATGTTTTATTTTGATACTTAGCTTCTAAATTATAGTATCATAAAAAATTATTTCTGCAAATTTCAGCTGCATTCTATTTTCAACAGTTGATGTGTTTATGTACAGGTACAGATTATGGCAACAACTATACTTATCATTCGAAATGTTGAACACATTGCTGAACACACTGTTGAACACACTGTTCAAGATAATGTCTTGAACCCTCAGCTTTCCAATGTTTTTTCCACCCTCCCAGAAAATACATTTTAAAATATCCAAACAATGTCCACACACTTGAGTCTAGTAGAAATTAAAGGGATCCTTTCACAATTAACATTCTGTTTAGAGTTTATCAATGCTTGAAAATAGTAGTAAGCTAACCTCTAATATGTGTGTTAACATATTTGTTTTAAAAATATTTTTTACAAGGATTTTTGCTTATTCTCATTGGAGGGAAAATATAGAATTCTTGCAAATTCAGTACTATGTCCTTCCAGCATCTCAATATACACAACATTTTTCTAATTTTTTAAAGCACTGTGGCTTTGTAAAAAAAACTACACTAAATCAGATTAAGTATTACTTTTCTCAATTTTGTATATTTTAAGTGTGGGCTGTCCTACTCTAATTTTCAATTAATTATATTCTCTTTCTTCTGAGGACATATAATATGCTGTTTCCACCTTATGCTAAGAAGGNACAAGTGATGCTTTGTGCAACTGCCTTCACCCATTTTCGAAACTGAGCTTTCTTAGAACTCAAAATGAAAACCTAACTCCATTAAGTAATACCAATTCTCCTACTGAATTTAACGGAACCCGGAAATCTTCCGAATCTTCAGTCTAGCATGAAATAACAGTATGTGAGCTGGGACTTTCCACGGAGGAAAGCAGCATTACCTTCACCAGCTAATTGCTAAGAAATTGCCACCTCCTTATGTTTTGCAGCTTTGGCATTTCCATGCACAGCAGCTCTTCAGCACACAAATTTTGTAACCTTTCTGCCTGTGTCTTACCAATTCAAACTCTTTCTCTGGTAAAACAGCAAGAATTGCACTGAATCAAGAACCTTCATAGCTGGATTTAGTGGAGGAGCATTTACCTCTAGATTATTCTGCCTAGTTTGACCCACGTATTTTTCAATTTCAAAGAATAGGAAAACATGAAGAATTTTGCTTTCATTACAGCCCAAGGCACAGTATTTAAAAACCAACCAACCAAACAACAAAAAAACCCAAACAACAAACCACCGAAGGTGCAGATGATTCACTAGATATGTAAAACTACCTAAACTTACTTAGGTATTGGGAGTTTGAGGTTTTCCAGTTAGTGTTCTTTCCAGTTCAGAAAACAGGAAGAGTAAGGAACACTACGTTAATGGACAAGGCCCTCCAAATCTGACACATATATCTAGTTGATCACAGAATTCCATATTACAATTGGAAAGCATGCCAGAGTTCTGCCATCAACGGTTATGTTCAAATAATTGTTACAGCACTTTCTTACTCCATCTCTGTGACAACAATTTCAAGAGTCTTTTGTTTGGAAATTCA
>VYZW01031893.1:0-50742 GCA_013401315.1 Balaeniceps rex
GCCTCCCGCGGTGCGGGGCGCAGCGCCCGCGGGCCGGGACCAGGGCCGGGGTCGGGGGCCGAGCGTGGCTGCGGGTGAAGCTGAGGAGGGGGGAAGGGGGCCTCCTGCAGCAGCGATTTCCTCCACCAAAGGGGTGGTCCGAAGAGGGTATCCCTCTGAAGTCCCCGGTACTCCATATATGGCCAATCTACGTGGGCTTCTATTTTTATGTGTGAATTCTTCCTTCTCTCCCTCTTTTTATTCCTCAGAACATCCTGCCAGGGGTTTGGGTGTGTTAATCTGATTATTCCCCCCGCCTTCCCCCCTAAGTAAGAGCAGCCAAACACAAGGAAATCCGTGGTTAAGGACATGTGCTGTAACTGATCATTTGAGGGCCAGGTTCAAAAAAGAGAGAGAAATTAAAACCAAACAAAAGCCCGGGCACGTACAGCAGAATGAGCACATCCCACTGCTGCCAAGGAGGAAAACGGTAACGCTCTTCCAGGAAAGAGCCTGGCTTATTTACCATGGGTTAATTAAAATATTCGTTCAGATCGTACCTAATTTGGAGCAAGTGGAGCTGTCTCCAGTGTGATTTCTAACAGGGAGGAAATCCTTTCATTTCATACAGAATGTTGTCTTTTTTTGTAAAAGGTATCTCTTAACGGGGATTTTAATAAAGGATGGGGCTTGCATCTGAAGTGCGACACTCTCTTTCGTAACCTCAGTCATCCCTTCCTCTTCATTCCACAAGCCTCCGTGCGTTCATTTATGGAACCATCCAGACCTACAGACGAGCCGTGATGCCTCCCTCTTCCCTGTCTGCGCCTCTCTTGCGAGCAATAACCCAGCGCTGGCTATGTTTAACTCCGACACCACGCGAACAGGCTTGGATGACACAGAGTCAAAACATCGGTCCCACATTAGCTATAATTCTACCCTCATAAATTCCCCCCCCCTCCTTTCGCCATGGCAGGGAAAACCGGAAGAGAGGGACGGCTCTGCAGCTGTATTTTGGAGCGCGTTCATCTCGTGTTATGGTTGTGTGGCGGTGGGGGAGGGAAGGGGAGGGGAGCGAAGGCGCGGGGGAGAAGAAGAGAGAGCTGCGGGTGATTCCTCCTCCCCTGCTCTGTAGTTCCCCACAGAAAAACGTGACTGGAGATCGTGCTTTGCGATTCTCACCCTCTCCTACCAAAATATGTCCTTCAGGCTCATTTGGAACGAAGCAGTCAAAAGTTTGCTAAATATACAGCGAAGGAATTCTCAGGCGAGAGGGGCTCCCTGCTGCATTAGAGCATCTAATGAGCTGTGCACATGAAAACCGCAGCGGAGGAGAGAACCTGTCGGGTTTAAGAGCTGTAAATACGACTAACAGCGTAAGATTAACACCGTGCAGACACCCCTGCACCCCCCAGGCCAGGGATCTGGAATAGCTGCCTGAGATTTAGCATCATAAACGGCACTTTGGGAAAGCAGACCTTTCCCGGCCAGCTCATGCATGGGTTAATAGTACCCAGCACTTCAGTTAGGTATGCACTGCAGATGGCAAGAGGAATCCCAGGGTGAGCCTTGGTCTGAAATCCAGGCTGTCCGTGCACACGCAGTGTGCTTTGCAAGTTCCTAGCACAACACGGAAAGTTAAAAAGAAATTTTCAGTCAGACGGCTTGGCTGATAGGTGGTTTTGAAATGAAGTACGGTTTTCAAGAGAGCGATACTAGTACTTATTAATAATTCATATTAACGGTAGATAAGGGAAGCAAAAGAGAAATTATAAACTGTTGTTTTGACTAAGCCACCAGCACTGCAAAATGCTGGCTGGGTTTGGATTCAGCCCAATAATGCCTTTGAGAAGGATTTCAGCCCATTGGATACCAGCAGGGATGAATTTGGCTCCTTGTATCAAAAGCCAGGGAGGAAAATGCAGTGAAGGCAAAATAAAATGCGGCATAACTTGGGGAAAGAGGGATCAGGGACGGTAAAAGGAGGGAGGGGGTGGGAGGAGGATGAGAGGTAGGTTTCCGGCGAGATAACTGATTTCAATTTAACAGTACTTTTCAAGCTCTGCTGCAGCAGAAATCACGTATTTTAATAAAACAACATAGGGCAGAATCATCACATAGATCACGAATGTTAAGCTTAGTAGGAACAACCACCTTTCCTACAGTTGTTCTTAAAATGAATAAGGGAAGGGATGTATTTTGTAGTTTTAGGAAGGTGGACGCCTCTATCCCGGGAGATGCAGAGGGGGGCAGCCTTTTGCACCGCAGCACTCGGATTTCTGTTGCAATAAGTGCTACTAAAGCAATTTTAGCTGATTCTCTAACATCATTTGAGGATGCCTTTTTAAAAAAAAAATAGCACATGGGGAGTTTTTTGACTCTATCTGATAGTATTTAAACACTCGTTTCACACTGCGTACAGGAGAGCTGTGAGAAATGAAGCCTAAAAATGAAGCAGGAGGAGAGAGAAAACCGGAATTTGGTCTAAGAATGATTCAGCTCCCTCCTAATTATTCCGGCAAATATTCAGCAAGCTGAACAACCAGTACCTGTGGGCACAGCCCATGAATAATGAGACAGGGAACATGCTTTTCTCTATGTGAGTGGCACAATGTGGGTTCCCACGTTACCGGCCAGGAGCCGGCGAAGGGCAGAGCAGGCAGAGCCTGCAGCTCATTAACAGGGAGGAAACGACAGCCCTTGTTTTGTCCACAATTCGAGGTCTGATCGTGGGCAGTGGAAGCTTTCTGGCTGCTCGCAGAATCCCCTTCAGCCTCCAACACGCACGCCTGCATGCTGCAAAGCCGGGCTGGGAGGCAGCTAAGCGAGCGAAACACCAAAATGCTGAGCAGTGCCGCCAGGTCCTGGATGTTAATTCCTGGGCTCTCCTGGAGTCGGCTGGAACACAAAGACCGCCTCGATTCCCTCCACCTTCCTCAGACATTTCCATATTTTTTTTTTTCAGCAGAAAGGGAAATATCTTGTTTATCCAAGTGCTGCTCATCTGTGCCTCAAGTATGCGGAGGGAAATAAATTGAACTAGGGCAGAGAGAGCGAAAAAGAGAGGGGGGGGAAATGTACCTGCTTTGGCACTGAACATTTCACAGCCTCTCTGATTTCTGCATTTTCCCAGGCTTAGATGCTAAAGTATGCCCCAGTCTGTTAAGGGCTGTGAGATCAGAACAATTTGAGGATGGAGCCCTTTATGCTGAACTCCTAATGATTTTGTGTCGTTCACTGCTGTTTATGTAACTACTGAATTTGACCATCAGCAGCACTTGCATCTATGTGCCCCAGGCTGCTTCTGATTAAATTTGAGGGAATAGCTAGGCCTAAGTTTCCTTTTTTCCCCTGCATTTTCAGGATCTCTAGATATACAGTTAAGCTGTGGGCTTTTTTAAAGACCTGTCTATGATAGGGTGCTCCAATTCAAGCCAAGCCAAGATTCCTCTGAGGCTTATGTTCAAAACCAGAGAGATTTAAAATACGATTTTAACATAAACCCTCAGAGATGAGTCCCTACCGATTTCCTGATTACTCTCTTAGATGTACAGAGCCAGATCCCCAAAGGTGTTTTGGTACCTGCCTCCCAGTTAGCTGCTTAAAGAGCAACCAGACCTCCACTGCTGACCCCACCTCCCCCTGCCTTGGCTGGGTGCCTTCCCACAGCTACATGGTCTGGTTTGACTGACTCATTTCCAGCAATGCCAGACTTTTAACATCTATCGTCCGGTGTGTAAAGGAGAAGTAGTCACAACATAATCGAATCTCTGGGGATTATCATCTGTCATGAAGGTGTGACTAGGCTGAGGTCTCCTGAAGCTTTCCCAAAGGGATTTTTAGGCCAAGATCAACTGCCATGAGAAGAAGGCTCTGCACAAGTCCCACTAGGCACAGAGAACATCACAAAGGCATGGGACACAGGGGAAGGAGGAATAGGACCATTTGGTCTATATTTTATGGAGGAACGGGGGTATACACACAGATAGGTCTGTGTGCCTGTGACAGAGACAGCAGGTAAGGGTTAAACTCCATTTTTCATTGAAAACAATCCCTGTAATAAAAGAAACCACCATCAGATTTGAAATCTCCTCCTGTGCATGTGACCTTAACTTGGGAACCATTTCAAAACCTTGTCTAAAAGCTGGATTGAAGAAAGGACAGAAGTCCCACGAAGCAGGACTCAGCCTGAACCGAGAGGTGTGAACATCAAACTGTGGGTAAAACCCCTCCTAGCTGCTCTGCAAACCTAAAGGCACCTAAAGGCACCAGGCATTTCTGTTTGATCCCCAAACGCCCAATGCTCCTTCAGTTGCATTTCTGGGCATTGCTGGCACTGGCCTGGTAAGGTCTGTTTGGGTAAAGCTGCTGCCAAATAGGAGTTACATTCAAGCCTGGGAAAAGGAGGGAGATGCCAGGCCCTTGGAGCCCAGCTCAGACTGCCTCAGGCCATGGGCTGCAGAGCCAGACTCTCAAAATTGAGCTAGCTGCACTGTGACCAAGCTGGTGGCTGGAGCAGGGACCCCCCAGCTCCTGCCAGCCGCAGCGAGTTGGTGCCTCATGCACACACACGGTGCTCCGCGAAGGAGTGTTGCGGGCATTTTCTGCCTGTAGAAAGAGCAACAACAAAGATGTGGGATAATAGTTTTAAAAAATGCATCTTCAAATTTGTCCTTTTAAGGCTTCTTTAATGTCCCATCACTGTTAAATTTTACAGCGTACTGAGTAAAATCGACCGTTGTTTGGTGCTGCAGTCACCACTTCAGCTTCTTTTGCCTAACTTTTCTGTGAGCGCGAAAACACGGTAGCGCACGCCCATATATTAGCACACAATGTAATATATTTGCAGTTCCCCATCTAATTTTGGCCATATAGCCTGTTTGACCACTAGGCTTTAAGTGAGTCCAAATTAACCTGCTGGTTTAATCCACACTTAGAATGAGGTTATGCTTTTGGGGGATATTGCTCGTTTACAGGAAACACAGGCTATTTAAAGCTGTGACCAGGCTTTCGGAACTGAGAAGTGCAATTCTCTCTGTTTGCCAGCTTTGAAATCGATGGAGCTGTGATGAGTTCAACAAGCTGGCTTGTGATTTTAAATAATCCACCTTGAGACAGGGGTATGGATAGTCCTTCCTTTACAGTTATAATCGCCACCCACATAATACATGTATTTATTACATTATTTATTTCACCATTTTTGAATGGTGTGAAGTGGTGCAGGAGTACTAACTTCATTCGAGTCATGCCTAATTATACCAAGTGAGGTAAGGGGAGGAAATAGAAACCTCACGAATCCTGAAGGAAAAGACAAAAATGTAAAGCAAACCAGAACACCCCTTCTCCTCCCAGATACCGGTTTCTGTCTAGAAGATAGGCAGCTCTTGGGCTCCCCTACAGAGTTATCAGTTCAGGGCCGTCAGTTGTCACAGCAAATGTTGAAAGCCGCAGCAGATTAAGATCTCCTGAAGATGCCATCCCAGACCGATACGAAGGCTAGAGCTGCCTGGTCAGATCATGCCAGCAGGTCGAGTGATTTCCTCTGACATTAGCACATGTGATGCCACTTGTTGGATCTTTTACAAGGAGAAAGATGGAGCATTTCCCTGGGGTCTCGTCATGGCTCCCACCCCTCACCTGTGATGGAGCATCAGCCAGTGCAAACTGGCTGAGCTCTTTTGACCTTAATTTCTAGCAGCTGGCCCTGATTTGCTCCATCCCGACCAGGATGCCTTCTGCTGCGTCACCCCTCCCTTACACAGGTAAAAGGGCTGATGGGAGAAATACATTCTTTTGCTGTGGAGCTTCCCCTGTGCAAACTTTGTCCTGGAGGACTGAGTTCATAGCACAAAGAAGTGCTGGGAGCGCTGAGTTTGTTCCTCTCCTTTGCTGTTTCCTTTCCTTAGAGCATGTGGGAAGGTGTTGACTGTTAGCAGGTCTAGTTCCTGCTCTTCCTTTAAACTGGGTCATCACAATTTACCCTCCTACCTTCTGTAAAGTTTTTTTTTTTTTTACCTTCTCTCTCCCCTTTGATATTATCCTTCTGCAACTCTCTCTCTCCTCCCCTTCTTCCCCTTCCCCCCATTTCCTCCTTACACTACACAGGAGGAAAGTGGGTCACTTCATAATTGCTCTTCTCTATTTCAGAGAAACCCAGAGGCATAAAACAGAACAAACAGGTAAGTGTCACCAATTCAGGGGAGCTTTAAAGATGTTTTCCTCTTGGCTGTCTCCTGGGCTTGCTTCACCTCCTCCTTTTGCTTTGCTTCCAAACCCCTGATGTAGCAGCTAGTGCTGCTGTCTGATTGTGTAGTTAAAATTCAAGTTGAGGCTAAGTGACTTGGGAAGCTGCAAGTAAGGTTGTTGGATGTTTTTTTCTCTCCTTTTTATATTTTTTGGTTTTGATGGAATGACAACATTTTGCAAAGGGCATGGGTTGTACTTAGACAGGCAACGGAGGGAGAGATTCAGTGTTGATGCAATAGTTTGCAATAATTTCAGGCACCCATACAAATGATCCAGAAAAAGGAAAGGCTTCCTTGCTTATTAACAGTCTCTATCTGGGAACTCTTTGTGACACAACAGCACTTTAGATCATCCTCAATTAGACTAAACAACGAGAGAGATGTGCAGTCCAGCCAAGCACACAAGTGTGGGGGTTTTTTAATGTAGGCACAGTCCCAAGGATTCTTTTGCCCCCATGGCCTTGCTGTGTCAGGGCTATCTCAGCCATTACCTGTTGCTTTCAGTGAAAAACTTGATGTTGTGCTGAGTCCCTCTCTGAGGAGAGAGTTGGAGTCTAGCTCCAGGTATAATGTTAGAGGACTTCCAGGGTTAGGAGATTCAAAAGCTAAGGGTGATGGATTTGATAGATGGGCATAATTTTTTTTTTTTGAGATCCAGGGTTTACAGACCCTAGGACTGTACTGCTCACTGTTAGCTATTACTGCAGATTAATCAGCTCTGTTATATATGTTAGGCAGGCTGGTTTACTGCTCCTTACAGAGCCCATGGTGTTTATGGCCCATCAGAACAAGCTTATTGTATATGCTTGGTTGTGACTTTTGGCTAAATCCTCTTCCTCCAATTTTCACTGTCCTGTACTTTCTCCTTGGCAAATTCTCTTGCTATGTGCTGTGCAGAGTGGTGGAAGACACCAAGTTCTAGGAGAAGGGACCTGGGTTTTACTCCTAGCTGGGCTATTGAACAGCTGTACCATTCTGGAAAAAGTCACTTACACCCTGAAAATTAGCGCTTGGGGCTGAGGTATGAAGGTGTCAGCCTCCCTGTGAGCACTGGCTGGCACAGTCCTTGATGGTGCTTTACAGAACATGCTGCACTGATGCAGCTGCACGTTTCTCTTCCCATATTTAAATTCAGGCTGAATCTGTCTCAGCCTCTGTTCCTGTTGCTTTTCCCCCCTATTAAGGTTGTAAATATTTTCATCCTCACCTATTGTTTACAATATATCTGCTCAGTGCTCAGCCCAGTGGGACTTGGTGCTGCCTCTGTAATTTACCTCTCCAAGGAGAGCCTGGAAAGCCAACAGGGCAACTGCCTAGAGAGGAGGCTTCTGTTTGTTAGGTGAAGGGAAGATGTAAGCTCACTTGTCCTCATGGAGACTCATTTCTGTTGCTAAGGGCTCTTGGGAAAGCCTGATGTGTCTGTTTAATCTCTGCCCAAAAGGGGACTACATCAAACAGGGAACCTACTCGAGGGGAAATGGCAAGTGTTCCTCTGGGCCATGATGTCAACTTTCCCTCATGTGGATGCGCATGTGGAATAATTCAGGTGACCCAAAGGAGGACAGGCTTACTCTATACAACAGAAGGACTGAGTTTTAAGGTAGACCAGCCAGATATTTAGCCTCAGGTGTTAACACTTGTGTTCAGCTTCCATATACATAGCAGTAGGTTTAAAATTATTCCTGGTAGTATTTCTCAACCTGGTTTGAGGCAAAGGCATCTTATGCATCATCAGTCTATCAGAAAGACTATCTCTGTGGATTTATGGGTCAATGTCTTAATATATCTCTTAAATGGGATTGAAAACTGTCCTGGAAACTTCCTGAGAGTTATTTCAATTTCCCCTCCTCCCTCCTTGTGTTCTGCAAATAATTGTTTGTTTTTTTTTTTAATGGAGAAACTTGCTGAAAACTGCAAGTGAGGAAAGCTAATCTGTCAAGAACTCCCCAGCTTCTGGATGTGGAATATTTTTTCCTATCCTCTCCTGAAAAACTAATAAACATTCAAAATATTTTGAGGAACCAGAGCGCTTGGCTGAGGAAGGCTCTACTTCTCCCAACCTAATTCTTGCTCCTGGTGTTTTTAAGATGTTTTAAGGAGTGTTCTTCCACCTGCCTATTTCTAAAATATGCACAATACAGGCTCCTCTTGAGTAATTACTAATCCTTGCTCTCACATGAGCTATATGAATAATATGAAGCTGAATCTGAGGATGTCAGCTTACTGCCTCATCTACATTTTTCATGCAAGTACCAAACACTTGAGTGTGATAGCACTTGACAACCTGCATTACTGCAAAGCCCATTCTTGGCTTGGCAGGGGGTGTGAAAGGTCGGGCTTGGATGTGTTAGCATGCTGAGGAGAAAGTTTTTCTTGTTGCATGATTGAGGTGTGCTCTTGCAGTGTAAGAAAAGAAGAGAAGACTGGAGAAAGTGGAGGCCTGATCCAAAATCCAAAGGAGTTTTCCTGTGGACTTCAACACAGGTCTGTGGACAGCTTTGGACTGAGGGATGATATGGATTGCTGTCAGATGACTTAAAAATGGTTCCTTAGAGATTGTTTCCTGAGCAGGAAAAATCCTCATTACTTGAAGGCTGTCTGAGCAACCACTCAGAAGTCAGACTGCAGTGCTCTCACTTGCCAAAAAGACCCTTTATTAAGAGGAGTCTCTTAAAGCCTGCACAGACCACAAATGAACACCCCCAGGTGAACACAATGCCTACCATGTGATGTCTATTAAGCCCATTACAGCCTTTATTATGGGGCTCAGCTGCCTTCCCAGCTCCCATCAGTGCCTACAGCAGTGCTGCCTCTCTTGCTGTTGGCATTGGAGCAAGCCTGTGGCATTTCTGTCCCTGACTTGTCAGAAATGATTGTGAAAGACGTCCAGAGACTTGGGCTTCTTCACTCATCTCCCAGCACCCTTCTAAAGCAAAGGGATGAAGTTAAAAGGTGACTAGAGAAATAAGAATGTATTTTAATTATGTATCTGCCTTGTTACTTTAGTGTTGCTACTACAGCTGAAGCAATGGTTCCTCAACCACGGCTCATGAGTAATATGTTCCTCGTGACCACGATGATCCAGACAACAGGGAGGTCAAAATAGGCCATTGTCTCTGGCACTCCTTGCTGTTATGGGCTCAAGGGATGCTGCAGGCTGGGGACTGCTCTGCTAGGGGCTAGGCTGTTACTTTGACTCTGCAGCTGGGTAAAGGAGATGGGGACTCCTCATGTGCCTCTGTGCAGGCAATCTGTGTCTTGGTGGAAGAAAAGGTGCAAGGTAAATGGAGCTGCTATCCCCTCTGTAGTAGCTTGCTTAGCAAAGCAACCGTGGCCCTTTGCTGCTGGTCACCTGGGAAGTGAGAGGGGTGGTGCAGGCCATGGAGCACCTCCAAGGCACAGTGAGCTGCAGAGCAGCTTCTTTGCAATACCTGACCTGGTCATGATCTAGACTTATGGTTTGCTATTTGTCTTTTCCTACATCCAGAGGATGGAAGCTAAGCCTTTGTAGTATGTCTGTTGACCAGATAGTTTTCCTCCTCTTAAAGGAAGGCCAGAAAAGAAGGATGTAACGTATAGACTGACTCTCTGCGGCTGTCTGTGACTTGTCTACTCAGCATAACAGGCTGAGGGTGGGCAGGGGGGCATTTAAGAAGCAGGAAGAGGTGAAGACTAGAGGATGGAAGAGAGCCCTGAATGTGCAACTGTGAATTGAAGCTGTGAGGTCTGTCTGATTGTAAAAGGACAGCTAATGAGAGATGAATTGTTTTGGTCTCTGCAATGGCACAGTGGTTGTGGGGGGGATTGTCTGCTCAGCATCTTAACCCCAGAGTGCTAATGCTGCCTTCATTTCTCAGCACTGCCTACAAACCATTGTGGGACTGAGTGTCACTCAGTACTTGACATGCTTCAGGATTTGCTTTTGTCTTGTCCTTACCCCAAACTTCGTCAGCACTTACCCATCAGAGGATCCAAAGCAGGTATCCGATTTGCTCATGGGAGTAATTTATTCCTGTGGGGTTTTCCATCACACTGCACCCAAGCAAACAGGATTAAGATGCGATGAGGTTTATATCTGGCTCTTGTTTGTAATAGTTCAAGGAGGAGAACAGGAGAAGCTTCACACCTGTCCCCAAAGCAGGTGAGACATCCAGCTGAGCAGTGCCTGAAGTCACATCTCTGCTTTCCTGCAAGAAGAGTCTGGACATGAAAATATCTTTGTTGCAGCTTGTCTTTCTCCCCTCTTACTCCAGGATGCTCCTCCTGCCTCTCCAGCCATGCCCCAATGTGGTGCAGAGCCCCTGGGGCCAGCAGGACCGTGGCTGTTGTGCTGCAGCAGGGAGCTGAGCTGTTCTTGTTCTCAGCAGGGGTAGGTCCCTTCGAAGGCAGTGAGGGAAGGCCCAAAAGGAGTAGTTAAGCTCTTTTATTTGGTTTCTAAGTGTCCCCTTGTTCCTGTGAGTCACCTGGCACATGGCTCTGGTGCCTCGCTATGTGCGTTGCTTACTGTCAGCGCTGGAGTCTCTCTGCAGAACATACCCTTCACCGATCTGAGATCTTCTGCACAAAAAACCCCAGCAAGTTTGCAGAATTGATCATGCTAAGGCAGAAATAGCTTTGCGCTGCAGCCAAGGTCCTTTCAAGGCAGGAATCATTCATTTAGGAGATTTTAGCAGCACTGGGTTTGTTAGTAATCTCAGCTGTTTGAATTCATTGGGAGTCCAGCCCCAAACATGCAGTACTCAAAGAAATTAAAAATGATCCCTTTGGAGCACACTCTGTTTGCTTTCTAGCTTTCAGCTATTTAAAAGCTGTGCTTCCAGCACTTACACCTCCAGCCACAGGGGGTAGAAAATGGACCAAAGATTACAACAGTACAGAGCCTGCCAGGGTAGGAGCTGTCCTACTGTATCAGGGGAGCTGGATCATATGCTAGGCTTTCTGCCTGATTAGCTTTGTGGGCTCATCCCAGGAATTTTTCTTGCCTTCTCTGTTCCTTTCCCTACTCTCCCCATAATTGTGCTTCTGAGAGGAGCCAGGATGTGACCCCGCATGGATAGGGCAGCGTTGCTGTGCCCTCTTGTGTTGGCACAGGGGCTATCTTTTTAGATAGTCCAACTGTTACTGCTTTATTGCATAGGTCATTGTTCCTTGCACAGCCTTATTCATATCAAAAGCTGGAGAAACTTCTGGGTGTGAGCAGAGGTATTGGAATTTGACTCTTTAAATTGATCTGCTTGGTGATATCGATTGGTTTTGTTGGGGCGGGGGGCAAGACTGTACAATTTGCTGGTTTTATCTTCCCTCATAACAAACAGAAAATGACGTAGCATAGGCTGAAGGGAGAAGCAGCCCATGTGTATTAAATATTTCCTTGTAGGAAAGGAGATGCCTCTAGTTTACCTGTATGAAGAATTAGCACTGGCTCTGTTTTCTTCCTGCATACAGACTGGGACTGCTGCCATCCTATGCACCAGTCCCACTGCTTATTTGGCAATAAGCTAGAGGAGCCTTGCCTGGTACTGGGTATGAATCCACAGTAGGAAGGAATTCTCCCACACACTGCCAGAGAACAGATTTATTGCCACATATCCACACAAGGTACTGAATTCACCTAAGTATCTTCTAATGTTGCATTTTAATTGCTCATCTCAGCCAGCTAATAAATCACTGCTAAATTTGCAGTGGGGATTTGGGGGGTAGAGATTGAAAGAGATTTTATTGATATTATTGCAATAGGTCTTTTTTATCTTTTCTGGGTAAACGAATTCTATCCTTTTGGTTGTATTAAAGATCTTTCAAAACCAATCTGCTAGCAACCCTCTCTCTGCACTCTGAGCAATCACTGTGCAGACTGCTGCATCCCTAGCCAACAAAACACTGCGTGCTGGCTGGAGCCCTCAGCTCCACCTGCCTGCACTAAAAATCAGAATGCGGGGAAGAATGAAGGCTTCCAGCAAGGTTTTTTTGTTGCCAACCATCCTATAGAGCTAAACTGTAGTTTTGCAACAGCAAGTACTTATGGGACAGCATCTGAAGAGTAACAGGAAAAACAGTGTGTGAAGCAGTTGTCCTTCTCTTTCAATGCAGGAGCATTTGGCAGACCTTAATCTGAATCTTAGAGTGACAGTTCAGCTATTGATTTTTATAAGTTTGGGGTTTTTTTTAAACACTCTGTAGAAATCCTATATTTTTCTTTCCTGGTATATAGCACTTTCCAAGAGGGGTAGCACTGGGGCTTTTGGGAGGGGTGGGTGTATTGTTATTTGAATATAACACTGCAATTATAAAGAATTAACATTACGGTAGTACCTAAAGCAAAACTGAGCACAGCTTCTCTTGTGCCGTATGCAAATATAAGGACTGAGATACTCCATGCCCCAGTGAGTTTGCAGTCTAAAATGGGCGAGACTGGCAAAAGGCAGTAGAAAACAGCCGTTTCTGGTCTATGTTTTTCTGCTTTCAGTAGACTTTCCCTGTGTGCTGAGAACTACAAGGCTGTACAAGGTAATGGTTATTATTTTAACCCAAGAGACTGGGGAGGTATTTAAACTGATATGCTTCAGGTCATAACTCAACCTCTCTCAGGAAGAAATTGTTTCCTGATCTTGGTTTGTTTTTTTTTTCTTCCTAGAGAGTCTCGTAGCTGCCTAATTGGGGAGATGATGGGAAGATAAACCAGTTCACCATGTCTCCTCATTACAGTTCCTACTTAGCATATTAGGCTAGACTGCCACCGGTGTGGTACAGCATAGCTTTCCTGTGTACGTATGCTGTTGTATACAGACTGTATAGAGAGTTCCATGGTAGGAACACTTGGTAGAACAGTGTAGTCATTGCATTGCTAAATGGCCATGCAAACACAAACCAGAAACGGGGCAGCCCATTGGGTAAAGATGCTCACCCAGTATCCCATAGGCACTTAGCATCTCATTGCAAGCTGTGTGTTCTATGCAAAATGCAACTGCACATAAGAATAAGACTTCAAATAGCAAAATCTCCTCATGTTAGAAGAAGTTTTGTGGTGGGTGCTAGTTCAGACTACATGATAAACACCTGAGGACTCCTTTCAAAAGTGGTCAGAAACATTGGGGAACTCCCCATGGCCATTGAACCTAAAATGTCAGATTTATGGAAGACTGAGCCAGTGGCTTTGGGATCTGAACCTTTGGAGCGCCAGTACTTTGCTGTGGCAACTCTGAGCCAATGTGCAGACTCGGAGGCCTGGTCCAAGAGTCATTATCAATTTTGGTATTAACTTCAGTGCCACAAAAGGCTACTTACATGGATCATTGGGTTTTGGCTCTCTGTAGGTGTGTACATGCAAGTGAAGTATCAATAGCTTATTTTAGATGAGGGGAAGGAAGGAAAGACAATATCCAAACTAGGTGAGCCTTTTATGTAGGAAAAGCCCATACTCCTAAAGGCATGAGCTTCATTCACAGTTCTCAAACTATTTGTAAGAACCTGGTTTGGCAGGACAAAGCCTGTGATTAATTAATGTAATATTCTTTTCTAATCTTAAAATATTTCTCATTATATAAGGTCTGGCATTTTTCACATGAGCCTACTTAGGTAGTAGTCAAACAATGTCGATGAAACCCTGAATTCTTAATGTTTATCGAGACCAACAAAGTGCAAAATCTCTTTCTGATGGCTCCTTTCCTGGGGCAGTGCATCAGGTCAAGCTTGGATTCAAAACTACTTCCATTGTCTGTGGAAGCTGTGAGGAAATGGGAGGAAGGAGATCATGGTAGTCCTGTTCTGCTGCAATAAGCTTTGGAGGTAAATCTGTCTACCTGTGAATTTTGTCATCTGAGAAATGGGGATTAGATTTCTCTCTTGAGATCTAAAGTCTTAGCTTTCATCATGCTGCACACCTTGGCTAGAAGATTAAATACCTGATCATTGTGTGCAAGTGAAATTTGGAGCTCTGTTTTGGGGAATCCACCTATGTATTGCAAGGTTCCCGATTCTGTTCTCCCAGGACTACTGGTTATGATTCAGTAGCCACAGCAATTATTTTGCCTTTAATTTTTAAAAGGGTTGAGCTAGTTTCTCTGCTTGTTGAGTTTCCATTATGTGCAGTGAAAGGTGAGGGCTCTTGAGGATATCCCAAGATATTAGGAAGGGTAAAGCAAGGTGGAGCACAAAAGTGTGTCATAGAAGGTGAAATGTTAAGTGAAATTTTGGGTGGGGAGAGCTAGTCACATTTGTGATGGTATCCTCTAGTTTCTGAGTATGAAGCTGGATACTCACCTCAATGGTTATTTTTGTACAGGAAAATGCTGGTGGCTGGGGGGGAGGAAGAGGTGAAGCAGGAACACACTCAATTTTGTCTGCTTAGCCTTCATCAGAAGTCAAGAAAAAATGTATCATGTTGTTGTGGAATTGTCTTCAGATCTAAATAAAAAACACCAAGGATGCGTGCATGGAGGGGAAGACTTTAGGGGATGGGGGAGTACTTGGATGTTATACCTCAAAGGTGGAGGCATAGATCAGCTAGGACAAATGGCTGATAGCTTTGCTTGGTGATACAGTGGTACATTAAAAAGTAGGTAAAATCACTACTTTGGCCTCTAGAGGAAGGCAGTAACCCATGAGGGCTTCTTTGCCATCTGGACTAGCTACTTATTTTGAGTGCAACCTGGGATTAACTTAAGCCTTCATCCTTCACCTGTTTAATGAATTTTTGAGACCAAGAGAAGCCAGTAAGAGACCTGAGAGTTGGCTGAGCTGCCCTATCAGGCCACACGGTGGTGGGGACTGTCCTGCTCGGGCAGAGGTTTCAATGTACCCTTTGCAAAGGAGAAGTTGTAGGATAATTGTCTCAGCTTGCCTTGGTGGGTGGCTGGAGGGAATCACAAGGATGTATCTGTGGTGAGTTGTTATAGCTCTTCCTCTAGTGTGAGACATGGTGTGGTTAAAGAGCAAAATATTGCATAGCCTGGTACGGTTGTTGTCTTGCCATGCAGAAGGCTTTGATGCATGGTGTTTGATAGGGATGATAGCATGTTTCCTACAGTGCTTCAGTCAAAAGTGTGAGAGACAACAGTGGTGCTTACAAGACCAGAGGTTGTTTTCAGGTGGTGTAGTTTGCTCTTCCATGAGTTAAAACCAACTAGGAATATTAGATTGAAAATATCCTGAAGCTTGCTGCAGGGAACATGCTGACTTTTTCATAAGATACAAGGGTGGTCTAACGAGAAATTATACCAACAGTAGATAATAGGGTAGAAATCTGAGGTGGAAATGAACTAGACAATCCTAACTTGCCCAGTTATCCTCTCTTTACTTCCAAGGCATAGTTTATCTGATGGAAGAAGTCCCAGTGCATTATGTTTGCTGTTCTTGGAGAGCATGGTCCAAGACCGGTTTGTTGACTTGTGCTGAGGGAAGGGATTGACTTTAGTGTAACCTATGCTGTAGCAGCGTGGCCTAACCAGCAACAAAACTCTGGTCAGAAGAAATATGACTGTGTGTACAATGTGGCCCTGCTGTCCTTGTCATTTGGTTCAGAAGAAAGTACTTTTCAGAAGCCTGGTGAAAATAAGTAACAAAAAGGGGTACTGAGATCAAGAAAAATAACCTGTCCTGACACTTTCATCTAGGGATACTTGAAATATAAGAATCTGAAATCCACTGGGGGAAAGGAGTCTGAAATGGCAGGGGTGTGCAGGAGTTGTTCTGAGAACTGGAGGAAGACGTAGAGCTAAAAATAAAACAAAAAAACAAAGCAAGGCAAGATGCTGCAGTAACTTAGCCCACTCTCTGTATTGCTTTTGTATAGGTGTGGGGGAGATGGCAGGCAGCGGCTGGCTGCTTCAGAAAGCCTGTTTTCATTAGGTCTTGCAAATATTCAGAGGAAAAGACAACAATTTCGAAAAGCTAAACCAGTCAATATTAGGTGAAAAACCTTTAAGATACCTTCTGATGGTGGAGCATATATTTTTCCTCTTTCTCTTCCCTTGCACTTCCTGCCCTGACAGGAAAGGACCCAAACGAGTCTTCCTACAGCATCGTTTTCTGTGTCCTGTTTGGTTCTCAGCGTACACAACATGTTGCTGAGTCTCCCCTTCCCCTGGGAGAAGCCAATTAGAGGTATGACCATGAATGAATTCTTAATTGCAGGTTTCAATCTAGTATGAAGGGGACTGCTGTTATTTAGCTAGGAAGGGAAAAGCACCAGTACTGGCACCAGCTTGTAGTGTCAGTTCTTTGCAATGGTGACAGCTAGCTTTCCCAGGAAGAGTGGGCGACAGCAAGGCTTTTAATGAGGGGCAGGTGGCTGCTTGCTGTGCGCGCACCCAACTGCATCGGTTGGGCTGACTATAGTAGACTACATGGGATGCTGCATATGTATTTGTCTTCTGTCCCTTTTTTAAGGGCTCTGCAGCTCTTAGGTGTAATCCCACACCAGCTGTAGGAGGGTGATGCAAAGGGAAAAAAGTGCTTCGTGCTCTCCTTGTACCCACAACAGGTTTGTGTAAAGATCTGCTGGAAATAGAGTTTAAATGAGCTTTCAGGAAAACCTACTGGCAGTTACTAACTGGTGTTGGGGCAGGATTACTGTTCAGCTTACTTTCTGGGGAAAATCCATCATGACAGTATCTATTTCTGTGACCCCTATTTTCAGCAATTTTCTATTTCCTTATGTTCATCTCTGAAGTGCTCTCAGTCTAGCTAACAGAGGTGTCTTTGTGTTCCCTGTGGTTCAGTAGAGCAGATCACACAGATTACTTCACTTGCAGAGTCCTTGAAAGCAGCATGATTTGAACAAGTCCGTTGCTTTGTTCCATCTTAGAGCAAGGGAAGTCCTTTAATCCTTCAGAAGATGTTCCAAAGCACATGGTATTGATAAGGAATGGCATATGGACACACTGGGAGAAAGATGCCCAGGGAGGGAATAACCTATCTCTTAGAGGGATGTGATGTTGGTTCCTCTGTCATCATTCTCTGCCAACATGTCTTATCTTTATTCTTCTCAATCCATAAAGTGAAGAGAGCTCACTACTCACATCCATGTAGTATTTTGCCTCTCCCATAAACAGCCAAGAAGGCAACCAAGGCTGGTAATGAATGTTTCTGTGGTGTTAGTGTCTTTCCTCTCAATTATCTCCACGTAATTTCATCAATTACTGAATGGACATCAGTGACCTTGGACAGATTGAAGCATTGTCACAGGTGAGCGATCCCAGTCCCAGCAGGTCAGCTGAACTGGCCCAGTCTCCTTTTGCTGAGCCAGATCTTAACTTATAGGCCAGATCATCTGCCAGACCAAAACCAGTCTTGGCTACCAGCAGAGCGATAGTATCGAGGTTTGACATCTGTCCCTTTCAGAGGACAAGATTGATAAAGCTGGAGCCAGCCCTGACCTGAGGCAACCCAAGTCCCTGGGCACAGCAGGCCACTGAGGCTAAGCTTTCCAACCAGCCTGGAGGTTTAAACCTTCAAGCTGGCCGAATCTACTCTTGGGTCTAGTTTGGTAGAGGTTCTCAAAGTTTTGGCATATGCATTTGAAGGTAACTGCTGTCTCCTCTTCTGAAGTTATCCAAGTTCTGAGAATCTGTGATCCTCCTGTAGAAAGCAGAGTACCAAAGGCTATTCTGATATCAAATTCCTTAAGTGGGCTGCAGGATGCCTTACCAAAAGCAACCTCATCCTGTTCCAAGTAAGTGATGGTTTGAGGGTAAAGCTCAGCAGTGCCCCTTGTGTTGCTCACCTGGGCATGAGTGGCTGGTGAAGACACCAGGCTACAAGTGCATTTATCTAACAGTCTTTCTCTTTTGCCTTTTTAATAGTTGTATTTGCCCTGTAAAGGGGGTGGGAGCGAATATAGTATTTTTTCCTTCTTTTGCACCCTTACTCATCTCTTCCCATGTGTTGAAGCAGCTGTCCTGTAGGGTGGTGAGAAAGTATGCAGGTAAATATTGATCTCTTCCTCCTTTGTAGTAATTCAGCAAAGAGACATTTCTCTACTTTTCACCTGAATTGCATCCCTTCTCTCAAATGAATTAGTTGCTGAGGAGTATCCTTAGGAGAGAAATCCTTACATTTGTGAATGAAACATGTCTTTAAAATAGATATAGGATTTCTGATAAGTGATCCCCAGAGTCCTATAACCATTTTGCTGTCTTCATTAGTGCCTGAACAACAGGGGATGTCATGTGGGGGAAGAAAAAGGAGGTGTGAGGCAGCTGATGAGAGGAGCGATGTACCCTGCTAACAAAACTCATCTGAATCGATAGATCCAGGACTTCTGTGTTTCCTTTCAACTGTCTCATTCTGAGCAACCATGTTAAGAAGGAAGAAAAATATTTAAAGCTGTACTAACCAGAGCCCCATGGAAAGACAAGATGAGTATCAGCAGAGCTGGTGCTGCTATGGATGGGAGACCCACACAGCACTGGGATCAATGCATTGCTGCCGTGTGGTAGCTAGCGTTGGTTTGCTGCAGCCTTGGCTCGGCACATGTGCCACTGCTCCTTTGCACTGTCTTTCCTTTGCTCCAGTGCAGCATTCACCAGCAGGCACTTGACTTTTTTTTTTTTTCCCCCTTAGTGCTGAGGAAAATAAGTGCAGCTGGAGGGGGAGGAAGAGCTTGCCTTAGACACCAGATATGGGGAGAGGTGTGGCATTTCTGGGAGAGGCCCCAGAGGATTGCTACCTGTCCTTAGGGCTTTTCTTATTGTTACCAAAGTGCAGTGCTTTCTCAGGAAGGAGCTAATCCTGGCAGACATCAAGGGCCACTGAGGCACTGATGTGTGAGTGTGTTTTGAGGCCAGCAGCACAGCATGGTTCACCAGAGCCTCAGCCCTCCCCTTCCACCTTGTCAACGTCAAGGCTGCTGGCAACTGTGAATCTCTACTCCTTGACATAGCCTAAGTCTATCATCTCAGGATGTTGTATTTTAATAACAGTCTAAGCTTCTGCAGAACAACTCTGGTAGTCCCTCAGGCCACCAGTGCTGCTTATTCCTCCCCCAGCATCCAAGGGAGCAGATGCAATGGCTATATAAAGGATTGAGGACAGCAGTATAAAAGCAGCTCAGGCAGTGATCAACAGGCTTCAGCTTGGTTGGAAGCTGCCTGGTCCTGCATCAAATGCCACTGTAGGGGAGACAAATTTTGCAAACTGGGAAAGGCCAGGAGAAACACATCTGTCTTGTGAAGGAAGTGAACATGAGGAAAAGACCAGGGATCTCTTTCAGACTGAAAGTCAATCAAAATAGGGAACAGTTTTAACCTAGGTCTCTGTTGGCTATTCCCCATGGCAGTGGTTCTTCCTCAACAGGATTTCTCCATCCATCAGTTCTACTGCAACCTTGTCTTCAGGAAGAAGACATCCTCTTCCTGGTGCTTGTGATGGAAGTTGTACTCCTTTCTGCCTGGGGATGGTTTCCCCTGGGGTGGAGTATTGGCTTCCCTGCTTTCCTAAGGATGGCCTTTGCCTGCTCTTCGTTTTCTTCCCTGAATGCCTGTTTCCAAGGGGAAAAGCTGGAGTATGCTCCACTCTTGCCAAAGCCCTGGTGAGGGCTGTCACAGAGTCCTTCCCAAACTGCCTGCTGATGAGGGCTGCAGGCAGTGGCTGCTGCTTACACTGGGTGTTTTGTGGGGCTTTCAGGAGCAGAAACACTCTGTTCTGTAAACTCCAGCAGAACATAGGCTGTGTATTGAAGTAGTCGGCATCCTTGATCTTCTCCACTGAGACCCAGCAGTTAGCTTATTAGCATCCAGTTGTGGCAAAAATACAAAGCTATGAAGAAAACAAATATGAAAGGTTCTTACGTAGTGAACTCTGGAAAGGAATAATGAATACATCATTTTAAGTGGTTCTTCAGTTTGCTACCAAGTGCTATCCTGAGATATGAGAGAGCATGAATCTCGGGTAATATGAAGGAGGACGGTCATCATTTGGTTTCTGAATGAACAGATCACAGGATGAATGGAAGAGCTAATTGTTTCTTGAAGCAAACTTTTTAGACCTTTGTGTATCTAAGAAGGAAACTTGGCAGTGTGCTGAACCTTAATTTTTAAACACAGAGGGTGAAAGATGGGCTTGAATTACAGTTGCTTTGAGTTGGTGTGATGCCATTGACTTCAACAGAGAATTTACAACAGTCACATATTGGCTCCATGGCAATTTGTTGGAACTGCAGTGAGAAATGAAAGACTAAGCAAGGTTTTGCAGCAAAATTCCAATTTTCTGGAAGATCCCATGGTGACAGAAAAGTAGAATATATGACTGACTTAAAGTGATTTCTTACATGTCTTGGGTTAAATGCATTGAGTATCTTTGCCGTTATGTCTGAGTTTAGGCTTTATTTAAAAAACAAGAAAGCTGTTTGGGACCTTCACCTGTTGGGAGACTGGCTCACATTTCAAGTAAGTCATACAGCATTTCTTCCTAGTCCTGAAAGATTCTTACAGGTTGGTCTTCAATTATTGCTTATATCTCAAAAGGTTTTTAGGATAGCTATTCATTTTGGGTTTGGGTCTCCCTTGGAGTCCTCAGTGGATAGACTTGTGATAGTGAAAGTACTTTATGGATAGATGACTCATGAAGTATTTCCTTTTTAGAGTGTCTTTAAAATAACTTCCTTCAAATTATAGAATCTGAAGGATTCTATAAAAATGTGAATGTGTATATAAGTATGGTGTGAGTGTGAAAATGTACGGATAAAAAAGGCCAATTTAAAAATTAACAATCCAGGAAAATTAAACTCTTGGAGATCCTATAGGAAAGGTGCAATATTTCCAAGTTATCGATGAGGAGAAAATGTGCAAGCAGCCAGCAGCTCAGCCCTATCAAGGGGACTATTTATTGTCAAGGCATCTTTCTAATCTGTGACTTGCAGACTTGTCAGGGGACTGAAGAGAAGGTGATGATGAGTGGTGGAGGTCTAGGAGCCTCAGTGATGATCAGAGAGTGCTGCCTGCATTAGTCTGGATAGCCCTTTCTGCCCTACCCTTGCGATGCTACGCCTGATCCCCATGACCTTGATAGCTGTGTCTCTGGAGCTTTGACAGGCAGTTTCCCATAGGAAAAAATTCCTTACTGAGGGTGTTTTCCATTTCCACTCAATAAAGCAGGCATTGGTTAGATGTAGTAGGCACCTCTTGTAGGGCTCCCTGCCAAGCTTCCCAGGAGCCAGATGTTAGTGGCAAGTGAGTTTATCTAAAGGAAGCCCTTTACTGAAGCACATGCGATGTGAAGAAAGTTTAACTTTCACTTGCTTTCAGACTTGAGAACCTATTACAAACCAGTAAACTTCTTGGTGTAACATGTTGTTATTGTCATGCGAGGCACAGATATGGTCAACAACCTTCCTTTCACATCAAGGTTTACATCTTGTTTCAAGGTGAAGTCTGTTTTGTTTTTTCTTAAACCACTCTGATTATTCTTATAATGCTTTTTCCCCAGCCTAAAAATCAAGGGTTAAATTCGTGTATTGTTGCATGTAAAGACAGAGTAATTTAATTTTTAAAACATGTCAGACATCTATTTGAAATTGGGAGCTAGGTCCCTAAATATCTTTCAAAATCTGGAGCTGTGCACCAGATGGAGAATCGGCATTTAAAGAGTAACTTCACAAAGGAAGCGGAGCGTCTTAGTGAAATTATTTCCTTTAGCAAATAGTTGCACAGCATGAAGAAAGAAAGGAGAGCCAGCATCTTGCACAGAGAAATCATGCTTACTCTCCTCTCCTTGTACCTCTTTTCTGCTCCTTTTTTTGCTATAGATGCATTCATTCCACATTGTGGTTCCATGCACAGAGCGTACCAAACTAGGTTATTAGTTGGTCTCTTGTTGGCACCGTGCGGCAGGTCAGAGCGAACACTTTGGTGTGTCCCATGAAAGGCTGAACCCTTCTTATGCCCTTAAGTGAATTTAATGTAGATATAAATGTCACAAATACCCTGAACAAGAACTACTGGCCTGCAGAATTAGTCTAAGATAATGTCAGATGCTCTTAAAAGCAGACCGTTAATATGACATGTCAGGCTCATGTAGTTGGATGTTGAGCCGTGTTATCTATATATGCACCTGAGGTTATGTGCAAATATAGGGGCTGCAGCTGGGGTCAATACTCCAGGAAATGGGCAGGAAAAATCCTATCAGCTACTGATGTCTGAGCATCAAAGATTGCTAACGTTCCTGTTGGGGAAAATTTAATCCCTGATTGTCTTTCAAGACAATAGTGACACTGCAGGTTCTGGGTAATGTGTCAGGAATTACTGACAGTCTAGAACAAACCTCCAGAGTTTCCTTATCCTGGATGCTGCGGACATGTGCAATGCACAAACAAGTTTGCAGTGTCTGGGAGGGAAATGAAACTTTCTAGACAGGCGGAGCTCATCAGTTTTCAAAAAAAAGCCTGTAGCTTCTGCTTAGAGATCAAACAACTGCCATATGGTGCTGTTTTTTCCTATAGCACCAACATATTTAGCTCTGCCAGGGGAAGTCTGGGGAACTGATTCTCAGTGGCCATGTAGGATATGGCTAAAATTGGAGTAAAATGCCACCAAAGCATAGAACAGCTTTGGAGAAAGGAGGCTGAATAGCAAGTGCGGGAGGGAGCGATGCAGTGGGTCGCTTTGGGAAGGAGGTACTGCTGAATTTGACCTCTGAGTTTTAGTTTATGAAAGCTTGACAGCTGCAAAGATACAGGTGTAAAAAAAATAAATTTGTAGAACTCTTTATATAACTAGACTCCTCCACCAAGCTCTGAATCAACATTATTTCAGTAAGGGGGGGGGGGGGAAATNAGCACATCTAGCTAAGAGCAAAATTTGGCTCGGAACCCTTTCGCTTCCACAACACCCACTTTTCATTTGAGTGTTCAAAGTTGCTGCAAAACATGTTTTTGAAAATTAGCTATTAACTACACACTGTAGTAATTTTTCTAGTGGCAACTGTTGCATAGTACATCCGCACTGTAATAAACTTCTGGTGGTACCTTAAATTTGTCTTGTTATTGTCTATCAAGTCTTGTTAATGCTAATCTTGTTCCAGTGCTGACTCAGTTGATGAGCATAATTTTGTGATGTAGGCAGCCCTAATTCGTGATCATCTGGGGTTTGACAGAGTATCCAGAACCTTCCTCAAAAGCCATTTTGCAAGTGACTAAGTCATGAAAGATCTTTGGGCTTAAGGTTGCTCTATAAATGCAAAGTAGCATTTAATATTTGGGCATTACAAATGCAGGTTTCATTTTGGCTTTATCAATACTTCATTAATGAAGTGATCCATGCAGGAACCATTTGTTACTCTGCGCCCCTAAGCAGCTTACTGTGTCACATTAGGAAACAAAAAAAGCAAAGCTTATAGCATTAAAGACAGCCTGAAAAATTTTTTTTTCCTTTGTCTCCCTTCCCCCTTTCAGGCTTTCTGCTCCAGTAGCTCATATTGTAGTTGTACTATATTTCAAGTGAGTTGAAAGCATCCATAATGCTGCATCCCTGGCACTGTAAGCAAATAAACTATTTTTGTGCAGCAATCTGTGTAAGCTGCACTTCAAGAAACATTTCCTCATCTGCTAACAGACACTCAGGAAGGCTCAGCGAGGATTGAGCAAAGAGGGCACTGGCAGAATGAGGAAACTCGCCTAATCTCCTTGATGCATTAAATTCAGAGCAACCAGAGGAGGGGTCTAATGGCTGTGGGTTTTCCCTGTCTGGCCATCAGCACTTGGAGAGTGAATGGTTCTGCTGCCGTACTGAGCCACCGTTGTCCACGGTTCATACTTAGGGTGTTTGGGAAGAAGTGAGTGCAAGAGGAGGGGGGAAAGGCGGTGGCCTTGTAGGATGGCTGGTGCCTGGGGTGGGCACATGCCAATGCAACCTGCTGAAGTGTGTGAAATGGGGTGTCAGGGGATGGCACCTTGAAAAATAACTTGGTGATGCGGACTCCCCAAGCTTTGCTTGGTTTCCAGTGAGTTCTGTTCCAAATTTCCTCATTTAACGAGTTAGGAGATAATTTTAACTTAGTCTTCAGGTCAAAGCTTGACTATGCTAAGTTGCTTCCTCTAAGCATCTTGTGTCATCTCTGGTAGTGAACATGTGTGGAGACCTTCACTGACTTGCTGATGATAATGCAGTCTGCTGAGGGCTGGCAGCAACAGGCTCATCCCCCTGGAGTGACTCGGCACCAAGATTAACTGCACAGAGGATGTTAGACACCTGCAAGGTGTAACCAAGGGCAGGGTGAGCTTTCACATAGCTGGTTTGTCTTGTCCTTAGATCTGTCCCTCCTGGGCAAAATCCTCCCCTTCCTGGAAAATCATGAGTCCTCCTGCCCTGAAGTCACGGTTGGCATCCAGAAAAGTTGCTTTTTCCTTTGCTTTTGTTTCCAAGCAGTTCCCTGTAACTCTCTTGGGATTTAAAGCTGGGTTTGCTGAAGTCTTATGTTCTTTCCCTCCCCCTCCAGTATTTCACAGGAACCTTCTTCTCTTTTTCTCCCTTCTGCTAAAGAACAAATCACTTTCTCCTGCACCATTGGAGCTGCAGTTTGCTGAGCTCTCTTTGTACAAGATGCTTTCAGAGACTGGAGGATCAGATCAGACCTTTTGAAGACTCTTCCCCATATGCCGCTTTCAAGGTTCACCTGCTTTTTAGCAAGCCAGAGTTGACACCAGCTTACTTCGACGTTGATGGATGCTTTCCCCCTACTTCTTGTTCTTTGTGAATGAGCTGTTGGCAAGCGTTCCTGACTGCAGCTGCTAAAGCCTTAATCTCTTTCTGCATGGAGACACAGAAGTTGCCTTTAGTGAGTCCCTAAAGTCTATTGCTGCAGTGTCAAAAGCTTGGTTCATCACAGGAACGGAGCAAAGTCTGCAGAAGGCAAGTTCACTGAACTGGTGTTAAAGCTGACTTCACTGGGACCCATGGGGAATCGATACCTGCAGCACCCTGCAGCGTAACGTGTGGGCTGCAATCAGAGGTCTGGTGTCCCAGTTAGCTCCAGGTAATGTATGAGCGTGGCGGTAAAATTATCTAGGATGAACCTACCTGCATCCTAAAAACCCCAGCAACGCTCCCTCAGATGAGGAAAAGCCAAACAGTTTATGTTGAGATCTTTTTAATATTCGTGTTACGCTGTTGACTGCAAGTTCTTGGAACTGGTTTGAACTGCAGCCTAGGAGGGAGCCTAGAGGTGGAGGAGAGCCATGCTTCCTCTCAGCACGGTCTGGCCTGGGGTGGAATTAACCTCTTTGTTCAGTGCAGATGAAAAAAAATTCAAAGCGGGTTAGACTTGACCTACATTTGATCCTTGCAACATGCAAGTTCTGCTTCCTGTGCTTTTTCTTGTGGTGACCTTTTGTTCCTAGAAGGTAGGTAAGAACCACTTTGAGGCATCACTGTATGTTTTGTACAGCGAAACTTTCCTTCCAACAGGAAAGGATAATTTGAAGGTTGTTATTTCAGTTACAGGAAATCCCAAAGTCAAATGAAAAAAAGGAAACTTGTTCTTGTGAAGTCTTCAAATATCATGCGATTAAATTTCTCTTTAGGTTCTGACATTATGGATGGGATGATTGCCATTGATATCTCATATGTGCCGTGTGCTTCAGAATAGGATGTTTTGCCAAAGTCTCTCTTACCACCAATCAAATCTCAGTGAGTGGGGAAAGAAACGTGGTCTGCTTCAGAACTGGCAGGGTGAGGGAAGGCCAGGGTGCTGGTGTTTGAAATGTCAGATGTTATGGCTGAGAAAAGTATGGATATTTTCCTCCAGTATTTTGATTGCCGCATGTGAGCAGGCAGAGAACAGAAATTGGTTATTCAGAGGGCAAGAGAGGAGGTTGAGTAGCATATGGCAGTCCAAGGCAGAGCTGTGCCAATGCTTTTTTTTTTCCCCTCCCTCCCTTCTGTTTTCTGGATGAACGAAGGCATGGGTGAGGGAGGACTAGAGGAAGGCCGTTTGGGGTTGAACAGGACATCTGACCTGAAATGTAATATCTGCATTTATCAAATGGGGAACAGAGCCTTACAGAAATTGGGAGAGCTATTCACAAGCCCTAAGTGATGACTGGCTCCCCTGCATGCTTCCCACCCTTTTCTTAGCTGCCACTTACCCCCAAGCTGCTTTGAGTCTTGATGTTGATGGAAATAAGGTTCTGAAGGGATCCTTATTTGAGGGGAGCACAGGCAGCTGCCTGAGGCCATGGGCCTCTTCCAACATCGCTGTAGCTGGTGGTGCTGTGCTTGATTTACTCCAACAGACGCACAGTACCTCTTGCATAGCTCATATGAGAGCAGTCGCTGGCGTGACTTACGGGCAATACTAGGGCTTTTCAAGGATGTGATCCACCATGCAGTGACTAGGCCTCTTGGTGTTCATCTTCTGTGAGTCAACATGAAAGAAGGATGCGCCGTGTTGCTCTGTAATTGCATGTCCAAGGATGTGTTCTGTTTTACTTTCTCAATGAAGAAGGGGATGGAGAAGGTGCAGGTGAAGATGGGCAGAAGTGGCTGTTCCTAGCAGCTTGCCTGCTGCAAAATCAGCTACCTCTGTGGTGGCACAGTGTACGTGCGCTAGCTGGCACATCATGGTGTTTGCAAACATTGTTTGTCACAGCTGACGCGCTGCAGAGGGAAGCAAAAATATTATGTGCAAAACCCATGATGTCTGCAGGCAGCAACATCTTCAGAAGGTTCCATCTGTAGCAGGACTCAGCCATAAAGCTGAGCTGACCTATTTTACCTTGCCTGCTCCTGACACAGACAAAATGCTATCCAGTCACAAATTATTTTCACGAGGGTGCTCAATGTCTTTTGACTGGGTTTTGTCAGCCAGCCCTTTATTCCTTCTGCTATGCAGTCTACCCAGGTGAACTCATCTGAGCAGCAGTAAATACCTCAGGGGCAGAGAGCAGCTTGACCTTATCAGTGGATCTGCCCCTTTTACTTGAAGGATGCTAAGGTTACCAAGTCAGAGGTAGGAGATGGCAAATGGCATTTGCTGGAGCAAAACATCAGTTCCCGCCACGTTGCTTCTCCTGCACAGCGAAGTGAAGCAGGGAGCTGCAACTCAGACAAGGGTGCAACTGTACAACTCAAGGTTTTGTTATAATGTTAAGAGGGCTGAGTTAAGGTTACCTGTGCAGCCTTGCTTCTGGTGCATCCCAACTTCTGAGAGCTTAACTGCTAGGTTTCCATGTCTTCTCTGTGTGCTTCTTAGAAAAGAGTAGGATGGGAGGGAACTAGAAATCAGTAAGCCTCACTGCGTGGCATTGCATTTAACACCCACAGGGGGGCTGAGATCTTTTGATTAGCTTTACTTGTTTTTATGGACTAGCAGAGCAGTAAACTATTGAATACCTGGGCCAGGCATACGAGGACAACGGGTTTTGTGGCTACAGGGTGAATTTTGCCAGCTTCTGCTTCCACTCCAGGATCTAACGTGATCCTGCAGGTTAAAGGGTCTTTCGTATCTGATCCCTCTGGGACCAGCTGTGTCCCCATCTGTTCTAGCACTGCTCTTTTCCCCCCTTCCTTTCCTTTCCCCTATTGCTCCTTATCCCATCCCAGGCTTTCAGTCCTGCTGGTCCCACGAAGGTGGCCCTGAAAAGGTTCCCTTCATTTATGCTCTGGCCCTGTTTAGTTTTCTTTTCTCTCTGTAATACCTCATGCTTCTGAGCATCTATGCTTGGATCTTGCACAGTGCCCTTCCCATGTCCAACTCCTGCTGGATCACGAGCAGTCAGCACAATTTATTTGCTCTGGAATATAACGTGTCAGCAGATTTTTCTCCTTTAACATGAAAAGGGTGAATCTAACGCAGGCAGTACTGCCACTAAACTTTGGGCTCTAAACTCTCCCAAGCAGTGATTTGCACTTGCAAAGTATCTCCCTTTGTCCCTCTCTAGTGGCCGGTACATGAGTGGAGATTTATGAACTTCTATCACCAAAACAGTTTGCAGAGTAGATGGGCTTGTTATCAAATGTTGTGATTGCCCGTTGGCGATAATCATCCAGTGTGGAATATCAAGTTATGGCCGCAAAGGAATAGCGAGTCAGAGCCTCCGTTGATACCAGTCTCTGCAATCCCACTGAAGGCAACACAGCTACACCATTTCACACCACACATGGTGTGTGCCAGTCTTTATCTGGCATCTATAGCTCTAATAGGAACATACGCTTTGCTAAATTAAGAAGGAATATTTTTGTGCTTTAGTACAAGCATGCTAACAGTTCTGACTTATTTTAAGGATGTGTCTTAAAAGCATTAAAAGGGGCATAAAATAATAATATATGTAATTTACCACTGTGGAGACTGTCAAGTGTTGTCATGCTACTGGCATTGTATTTCATACACGGGCTGCCAAGAGGCATCGCTAATAGAGTTTGCATTAATATACACAGCTTCTTTAAAAATTAATTAGCCAAAGTAGAGCACCATGTGCTGAGACTCTCAAACAGGAGAGAAAGGTTGAAGCAGTAGCGAAATAAGCAGTCTTGAAGCTGCTCGGAAAGTCAAGGGCAGCTAGAAATATTGCCCCAGCCATTCCCTCCTGCCCGTTGCATCATGATGGGGATGCAGACATAAACTGACAGCGTGCAGCATTGCCATGGAAAATTTTGAAAGAAATCGTAATTTGGACTGGGCCCGGAGGCTGTTGTGCTGCAGCTGTAAGCTGGAAAAGCTGCAAAAAAAGACAAGGAACCTGTTAAGTCACTAAAAGAAAATGTGATCTTTTCTAATGTTTTCCTAGAGCCCGGGAGGTGCCAGTGCTTTGCAACTTATGCAACATGGGTAAGTGTGGGTCACGCGTTTATGTACGAGCGCGCGCTGAAGGCAAATATGTTGCAGAAGATTTGCATAGGTCAAAATGTCCAATGGCAGCAGTGAGGCGTTGCGGAGCTTATCAAGGAAATGTGTGACAACCCTCATCCCAAAGTCAGTCCCCTTATTGTTGCGTTCTTTCATCAGCCTGCAAACGCAAGGACAGTTTGACTTGGGACGCTGTTTACTTGGCTGATTTAATAAATTAGCAGCAGACGTGCACCTTCGGTGTCCGGCACCTTCAGTTTCTTCATGTGTTGGAAATGGCTGGAGATGCATTTTGCTACTCTATATGGAGGAGAAAAAGCAAACTTTTACTGGTCACGTGTATTGGATACCTTTTGTCAGAAGCTGAACAAAGTTAATGGTATTTGTGCCAATGCTTTGGCAGGTTGTGGCCTGCTCTTCTTTTGTACTTTAGCTCTATTGGGTTTAAGTCTGAGCTGTGGTGTGGCCATGGGGGATCCGACCTCGTTGCCCATGGGCGTCCTTTGTATCAGCTGATTGAGGGGAAACCAGCCCAGCGGCGCGGTGCTGTACGTGGACTGGGCAGAGCACTGCTAGCAATGAGTTTCTCTCACTGCTGAGCTCTTCCCAGCTTTACAACTTTCCTACCAAGAACTTCCCCCAGCTATAGATATTTTCCTCCCTTACTACCTGTAAGCGAATGCTCTCTCTCCAACTATCTGTTAAAATTATGAATAATTCCCAGCCTTCTCATGTAATGTCACCTTGAAGATATTTATAAGCTGCGATCCTGTCCCTTTTGAGTCAAGGCAGTGCCACCATTTCTATTGCAGTCACATAAGTCTCGTCCATCTTCAGGGTTCAGCAGTGGATGTTCTGTCTGGGCTGGAATTTGGAAAGTGGAGTTTCAGATGGGGAGCAATTAAAAAAAAATCAGATACATCTATTAACTGTTATACTTATGGAAGAGCAAGGGAGATGAACTTTTTTAGCCGCGGTCTGGCTGCTTTTTGTAAGTTAGTTTTTGTAAGTCAAATGAGTTTCAAGCAGTGCAACCTTTCTGCTTTTGCTGCAGCTGCTATCCCCTCAGCATCTCGATCTGCACTATGCACGCGTGCAGCCTGGGAAAGGGAGCGTGTTCAGACACTGCAGCAGTCTTGGTGGGCAGCCAGCTCTGGGCCAAAATAATGTGGGCTAAATGTAACTGAACACTGTAGAAGCTGCCCCTTTTAGGACAAATCCTACAGTTTCTCTGAATCCAGCCATGGTCAGTGCTTGTAGGCTCTTCTGCTCTCTGGAGATGGAGAGGAATGGCAGGCATAGACCCCAGGAGCATGGTTTTTTGTTTTAAAGGAGGTTGTTACAGTGAGATCGGATGTATTTAACGAGCACATGTTTTTCTGATTCATCATTTCAGATCTGTGTTTATTCATATGACAGTCTGGGTTACCTTCCTTCTCCACTCCCCGGGAAATCACGTTATCAGTGGTAAATGCTCAGACTGCCAGTAGTGTCTGAGGATTCACTGCACAGAGCAAGCTCAGGGGACACGAATGTCCCTTTGGGAGGGCTGAGGGGGTGGTTGGCAATGAGAAAACACCTACACTCAGTTCTGCAGCAAAGCGAGACACAAATCAAATGCTTTCTCACCAAGTGGGAAAACTCAAAGGGCTCCTTTGCTGACCAGATGTGCTGAGTATCAGAAGGAGAAGGTGGGGGGGAAGGCGTATGGCAAGGGATCCATTGATTTCCATCCAATGTGGGATGAACTGGTAGCTGGGACATGATTAGAAGCCGTGAAAAATGAGGAATATTGGAGGTGGGTTGAGCTGGACTCCAGCTCTCAAAGACAAGCTGAAAGCGCTGGAGTGGGTCTGAGGAGTGAAATGAGTCAAGAAGCTCTAAATCTAGGAAAGCTTTGCTTTTACATCAGAGAGAAAATAGGTACTTTTCACTTCTTTCTTTGTCTACATTGGTGGGAACGCTGCTCTGGTGACTGCCCTGAGGACCTCCCCTCACCGTGCTACTTTACCACCACCCTGCAGCCCTGCTCCCCCAGCCAGCATCACCCAGGGCAAAATGGGATAGAGGAGGGCTGGCGCTCTGCCCCAGACATGGGAACTGGGGCTACAGCCAGAGTTTGGGGTTTGCTGCTGCTCCCAGTTTTTGGTGGGGGACTCTTCTGGGTCACTGCTCAGACTGCCCTGTGCATCTTCCAAAGCTGAGATCCAGAAAGTGCAGATACGGTGCTGGCAACAGCAGATAATTTCTACTTAGAGGATGATGGAGCTGTCGAGATCTGAGGAAGGAGGATTTTGGAGGACTGCAGTGAAACAGGCAACTGAAAACATGCAGGTACATTGTAAGAGGGTGAAAGAGAGGGCTGAGACTGAGACGGTGGGGAGGGCAGGATGCTTTCTCTGAGAGAGAGATTAGACTCTCGGGATGGGGTTGCACATCCTCAGTTGCTCTGTGTAATTCACTGAGGATAAGCAGCGTAATGGAAAGGGTGTCACGTGCGAAGCAGCTGCTCTGTGCTAACGCTAAGGATATTTATCTTGTTGGTGCCTTGCTGTCTTTGATTTCCCCAGAAACAAAGCGAATCCCATAAGGCATTTCTTTCTCTCGCCTTCCTCCTGAAACGTGATTATTTGAAGGGATTCAGGAATCACGTAGTTTAGAAAAAGCTTCGCAGGGAAAGCAGCTTGCAGAGCTGGGCATGCCAGCTTCTGTCTGCTACGTGCTGCATCCCGAGACCGAGTCGGGAGCACCCTGGGAAATACTGATCTGATGCTGCGGCGAGTGCTGCAGCTCCGTGCTGTAGTCCACAGGGATTTAAGCCACCAGAGGGTCTGAAGCAGCGGCAAAACACTGTAGCAGAGGACTGAGGGTGTAGCTAGCGAGAGGGAAATCCTTGCCTTCCCTTCTGTTTCCAGTAGCATCAGTTGTTCAGCCTCAGATTTTTTCCTGCTGCCAGGTCCTACAAGCCATGGGACAGATGTGGCCTCCCGGCAGCAAGGGAAGTGTGAATCTGAACTTCAGACCTCACCCTATGCCTGGAGCAAAGCTGCTGATGTTCCTGGGGAAATCCCTGTGCTGGGGCGGCAAGCCCCCACGCCTCGGGGCTGTTGCAGTATGAGGGATTTGGCAGCGTGATGAGCAGGAGAGAGATGGGGTTGATGGAGCAGGCGTCTACCCCTGAATTATAACCTGATCCTTAGTTGTATTAAGGACAAAATGGAGGTTGAGTATTTTTATCTTTTATTGTTTTCCTCAGGTCTTAGTAATGCTCTGCTGCTTCTCATCCAGACGGCCGGGGGCTGCATGACCCTGGCTTGTCCCAGGCTCTCCTGTCCTTAGGAGATGGCAGCAGGCTTTGCAGCTGGGACTTAAATCCACGTGCTAGCCGAAACGCCAATAACGCTTCCCTTTGAGTCAGCGTCTCTGTGGGAGCGTTCTCCAATATAACTTTGGCACTGTAAATACTAGAGATATTTACCTTCTGTTTCAGGGGAGTGAGGGCTTTGGTATTCCAGTGTGATATTTATTTCCTTAGCTTGGCTTAGCCTTTATTGGCTCTGGGTTGTTGGACAGGGGGGAAGGGGAGCAGTAGCGGATTTCTGCTCGTTTTCTCCGAGGTACGTGAGGTATCACCCACACAAGCCAGATGGCTTTGGAGGAGACTGTTTCCAAGGAGCACTGCTGACATTGGATGTGGCAGAAGTCACAGTGCAGAAATATTAGCAGCAAAATCACATTGCAGATGTTATCCTCAACTCACCATTAATTTCCTCCCTCCAGAAAGGCCTCTCGGATTAATGCTCGTAGCATAAGAAAGACCGTAATACGTGGATCTCGTAAGCAGGGAATTTGTCAAACACAAACACCGCCGTTGAGGCGTATGTTGACCCAGAAGCTTTTGTGGCTGTTTGCAGAGTGATGGTCCACAGCTCTCGTGGGCCAGCACAGGGTGGGAGGTGGCTGAAGACAGCCAGGGGATTGTCCCAGCTGAGGGCAAGGCCAGAGGAAGGGCCCCTCTCTAGATTTCTCATGGCCTGTTAATTTTTTTTACAAAATAGGCTTACCAGAATTTTTTCCATTTTTTTATAGCCATACATTTTCAGAGCTCATCAAACACTAGATGGGTTCCTAAAAACTAAATACAATTTTTTATCAAAACCCACTTATCTTTATATTTTCCCCCCTTCCCAGTTTCCCATTACAAACGCAGAACACTTGGAACAGAAACCAAAAATGCCACTAGATTTTTAATTTTGGCTGAAAAGGCCATTTGTTTGTTTTGAAGGGTTAGTTTTCATTATTATTTAGAAACAGTAGCCCAAAGCAAAGCACAAAGTTTAGGCTTGGCCTGCCTACGCAACATATTACCATGCTGATCTTCTACTAGCCCTGACCACCCGCGGCCTCTTGTGTGGCCACAGAAGGTGGGTGCAGACTCGGTGCTGTGCTGCAGCATGGGATGGAGACGTGCCTGGATGCCGCCCGCTTTCTCATCCTGACCTGCACCCTAAAAATTTCTCCTGAAACACGTGGCTGAAGCAAGAAGGCCTCCTGGGCGAGGCTGAGATGCTGCAGAGACACCGGGTGATTTACCCGCTCACGCAGGGAGCCAGTGGCAGTGCCAGAAAGTGAGTCAGGTCTCCTCTGCTCCTTAAATTTAGACTTGTCAGCCCTCATCTCTCTCCGCAGCTTTGTGAAGCGTAACAGGATCCAAGGTAGTTACAAAACAATGTCAAAGGTGTTAAAATTATTACCATAAAAATACATCTGTGTTCTGTAGTAATGCCTTGAAATGCTGCAGAGCTCTGGGAGACCAGAAGGGTGGCACCCGGCTGCCGGAGTGTGTCTTGCGTGGACTTGGAGAAGAGAGGTCTGCTGAAAGGGTAGGATTTTCTTTCCTTTTAAAAATCATTATTGTAGGCAGTTAGAAAAAAGCAATTCTATTTCCCATGTGATGCAGATCTCAATCTAGCTTCTAAATCCCTCTAACCTGATTAAGGCCTTAAGAATTTCAACTATTGAAAAAATATGAGGTTTTTATATAAATATCTTAGATTAATGTCCCCGGTGCAGCGAATAAAATTAGGTGCCTAAGTCTTATCTTGAGAAATTCAAATAGCTCAGCCTGTAGGGATCATTCAACCCTACCAAAGGCTTTAACATAAGTATATAAATATAGTTTACCTATATATAAAGCTTACATACATATATGTAAATGTAGTTTATGTATATGGCAGTTTACAGCCAATCTTGAGAAGGGATTTTCTTTTTACCTTTTTTATGATGTGTAGTTGGGCAAACAGAGCCTGATCTAACCCAGGCAGTTTTGAGATGTCTGTTATCTTCGTCATCCTTTGGATCACACCTTCACTAAAGGGAGGTGAAGCTCAGGGAGGTGAAGCTCAGGCATATGGATGGTGATTGCAAAGATGCATCTTCATCTATAGAATCATAGACTCTATATAGAGTGATAACATTTACTTTATGGTGTTAGCACAGAAGAATACGGAGATCCAGAACACTGATAAATGTATGTGGCGTATATTTTCCATCGGAAGGGAGTTTTGCAATTTCCAGCTACAGTTACTGTGCTTTTGTGGCTTGCTAAGTCCTTGCGTGCAGTTCACCATACTCTGCTTTCTCAGTGCCACACGACCAAAGGGATATGTCCACCCCAGCTTCTCACCTGCACCGTGCCGGCCACGAGGGTCACTTGAGCTCCCAGAGCTGTGTGTCCTCTCATGGTGGGGACAGAGTGGACACAGATCTTGGCAATGCCACCCGGTGAGAGCAGGAGGGGACAAATCTGGCCAGCTTTGAGCCCCATGTTGGAGCTGGCCCGGCCCCAGGAACCATGGACCTTGGGGAGCCACCACCCGCAGCAAGGAGGGAGTATTGAGCTTCCTTGGAAGTAGGAGACCACGATCATCTCGCTCTTTTCTGTACCGATTTCTTCACTACCCCTGCGGGTACAGTCCTGGGGTTTGGCCTTGGAGCATGGTGCCTCCAGCATGTCCACAGAGCACGGTCAAACCCAGAGCAGGAGGGAGGAGCTGCCCAGGGCGAAACAGATGTTGTACCAGCACAAGCAGTGATGGGTGGTTTTGTTGCTCTCCATGCTTTCCCTTCCCTGCCTCCCAACACTTTGTGGAGTTGTATAGGTCAGAGCATTTGACTTTTCAGAAATACAGCACGGTGGCGATTGTTAAACCTGCTTCCTTTTGAGCACCAACAGCCCCTGCAAAATAATGTGTTAACAGAATATATTTAGAAGCAGATGGTGAAGCAGAAAGCGAGCACTGGAGAGCGGCTGAATGCTGCAACCGGAGCACCGTGGGTAGGTGTCTGCAAAGCTGGAGGTGAGTGGCCAGGGCTGTCCTGCAACCCTGGGGCAGGGCGTGTGGATGGGGTATGGGGGTGTCTGCACACAGGGAGGGTGAGAAGGGGGTGACAGCTCTGGTAGGGATGTGTCTGCAGGGTCTCATGTGCTGCCTGTCCCCCCCATACCTGCCTTCACCTCGCTGGCAAGAGCATTGGCCAACCCAGGCAGTGCTCCCTGAAACCAGCCCAGGGGAATTCGGTTGCTTTGGGTTGGCTGGTGTTGACTCAACCTCCAGGTACCTCCTGCTGGTCTGATCTGAAGATGCGAACCCAACAGACTCCTGTTACGATGGACGAAGCGGGCAACACCAGTCAATCGCACATCTGGATTATTTAAAGAGTTGGAGTTACTGGTATGTCTTCAGCTGGCTCACAGCAGAATTTGCATTTTGGCAGCACAAATGCAAATTGGAATCCTGCCAACGAGACAAATCTTTGCGTGTGCCCTGGTGCATTCAAAAGCACAGGTTTCCTCGAGGCATTCCTGGTTGCAACTGCAGGATCAATGATGATAATCAATGATCGCTTTTTGAAAGTCACAAGATTCTGCCTGATTTGTCTTTTCCCGTGGAAAAATACTAGGATATACGATCTCGGTATGTGGTGCTAGCAATGGAGGAGCTATCGACAGAAATAGAGAATGCTCCTGAGGGTGCTTGCTAGCTGGCAACTGAAAACTTGTCTGCTGAGCTCTCTTTTGGGTAACCGAAGGAGACTGGCTGTTAGCAACGGGAATTCGAAGCTGTACCCAAGAACTGTGCTGAGTGCTTTTCCTCCAGTGTGGGAATACCAACTGGCTGCCTGTTTTAGTGAAAGGAGGGCCAAAAAAAGAAGACAACCATGGGGAGGAAGAGGCAGATGCAAGAGGAAGAAGCGTACGGTGCTGGAAGTGATGAAGCGGAAACCCCGGGAAGGGAAGGGGAAACCAGCATGAGGTGCAGCCCAGGAAGGGGAGAGGGTTGGATGAGGCAGGGAGGTGAAACAAGGCAGGCCCAGTGGGTTTCAGCTGTTGCGATGAGGCAGGAGAGCATGAGGGCTAAAGCAATGCCAAAGGAAGGATAAAAGCAAGTAGCAGAAACTGAGAAAGTCTGTTCTCCAGCAAAAATTACAGCAGGGAATAGGCCACAGTGCTTTTGCCACCCAGTTACGCTAGGAAATTCAGAAAGAGATCCTCGTGGATGTAATTTCACAGCCTTTTGGTTGACCTGAAATCTCCAGATTATTCACAAGCATCTTGAAATGCCGGGGCTGAGCGTGGTGAGGGGTTGGTTTCATTAAGACTCTCTCACTTCTTGTACTGTCTTCACATCTGTGATATTTATGGGTAAAAATAATTCAGTACAAATACAGTTGGCTCTGTCTTTAAGAAATCAAAGTTGTTGTGATGCCTAGGGCTGTGACAGAGTGTTAGAGAACTGCAGGCAGAAAGCTGCTGCTGTAGGGAGGCAAAGAAATCGGGAGTTAAATACAGAGTTAAATACAGAAACCAGCTCCAGCACCACGCTTCCACCCAGCCCCTCTCCGCTGGGCTCGCAGTAAATCAGCATGTGCTCCCGACAGCCCCTTCCGATATATTAATTAGCGTGGCACCCTAACAAGGGTGAGAATCGTGTTTCGGCAGCGATAAGCTGAGCCTTTCTGTTTGTTTCAAGGCAGGCTGCCTCGTACTGAGCTTTCAGCTGCTGTTGCAATAAGGGATGGAAGAGGATGGTGGAAAATCTGAGAAGCTCTGATCTCCCGGTGGAGAGACGGGAGCTGTAAAGGCGCTCTGTGCATCCTGGCAAAGCGGAGTGAGCCAAAATGTGGAGATATCCCCCAGCAGAGCAGCAGCAAGCTCTCTGGAGAATTCCTGCAGCAGCCTACTGCTTTTTAAATCCGGTCAATAAACATTAGATGAAATGGCTGTTTCTTTGTCGATGTGTTTATCTGAACTTCAGTTACACTGGGCACTAGCCGGGAGCCATAAAATGTTTTGTGCTGGTTTATTAAAGAGGAACTTTAATTACCTTATTAAGAATTGACCATTCTCTCCCTGTACATGAAAATCAAAATCTGTCAGTGCCATTTGATGATGATTTCTTGTATCCTGAAGAGCAAAGGGCCCAGCACTGCTGCTGAGATGTTCCAGTGTATGCAAACTCCCACCACGGCGAGGGCATTTGCATGTCTCCTGTCTGCAGACACGGTCTGTCCAGTGTCGCTTTGTGAATGGGATTTGGAGTAAAACAAATGTGCTAGAATGAAAACCCAGCTTTTGGGCCTGGAAGGGGAGTGCTGAGCTCCTGTTTGGGATACGATTTGGGTTTAAAAGCAACCGTAGGGTAGCATGATGTGTTTGGGGGTGGTTTGCTGGCTCTGCTGGGATTAGGAAATGGAGAATCCTGCAGCGTTGCCTCCCAGCCTAACCAGCTTAATCCAGATATGGGGGACCAGGGAGGCGAAGCACAGGCAGGGCTGACCCTGAACTTGTGCTGTTTCATACCAGACCAAGAACTGGCAGCTCGGCTACTTGAAGGGAGACTTGGTTTTGTGACTATGGCCAAATGACAACTGCACAAATAAAGCAGCAATGCTGCTGAGCGGTTTGATGTTTTATCCGGGCTTCCCGAGACCTTTCTCTGCAGTGACTCAGGCTCTTGTCCTTCACACGCTCAGAAACACGTGCACACAAAGGATGTTCAGGCAATCTGCTTGTGGCAAACTTGCTTGCTTTTTTTTTCTTTGTTATTTGTTATTAATCCCACTAAGCCAAATGGTATAGATTTTATTGAAGGGGAAAAATTGCTTGTTGCTATCCAAGTAATGTAACCTAATAAAGTCTCAGAGTCAGAAGGGGTCCTTTCCAGCTATTAACCCACCTCCTCACCTAAAACCAAACACCGTAACCTGAACAAGACACCTCTCTTTGCCCCGCAGCCCAGATGATTAAAATGACTCCTTCTTAAAGATCAAAACTTGCATCAGCTCAGAGGAAACCCTCTGCTGCACAACCCATAAGTCCTTCCCTGGGGACCGCAGAGCGGAGAAGCTCAGGGCAGCAAAACTCGGCGAGGGGTGTTGAATTTGGCCACGAGTCATACACGCAACAGGATGGATGAGAAATGACCTGCTTTAGGGGCTACCATCACCTGTTACTTTTCACAGAGCTCATCAGAGAAGGATATTTCATCCTCTTAAGTATCACATGAGTTAAATACGGCATTGGTGTTTGTGTTTTTCACTTGGTGCAAGCACCAGTCCAAGGAGATAGTACAAAAAGAAAGAAACAAGCTTATATTCAAGATCTAACTTAGACTGTAAATCCTCTGGTGATCATGGCCAATGCTTCTCTCTCTGTGCAGCTCTGAGCGCCGGGGTCCTCCTCCAGAAACACAACGTCCAGAAGCTACTGAAGGGCCGGTGTTAGTTAACCGGTAATAGCGGCAGGAGCCACAGAGTCTGCGAAGCAAAATCAATGGAGCAGGATCTAAAAGCTGTACTAAATAACTCCTCAATAATCATAAATCTTGTTACCAACAGCTCTCAAGCTCCTTCACGGTGGAAATGATGCCCTCACTTTGCGGAGGTGGAAATTCAAGCATCGAGGAATGAAGCGATCGTTCCTAGAGATGCAGGAGAGAAAAAAAGGGTCTGGATTTCTGGGTCGGTGTGTTATCTACAGGGCTACATTGCCTCCCTCCCGTGACCAAGTGAATCGGCGTGGGAATAGCCTGCTGGCAATTTTCAGCTCTCTGGTGGGTGCTTTAGGGAAGCGTTTCCCTCTGGGCCCTGCTGAGCAGCGCTGGGCCATGGAGACCGGCCAGGATGATGCTGAGCAGCACCAGAGGAGCAGGTTTGACACAGGGCTCACCGTCTGCCTCTTCAGCCAGGAGCCTGCCTAATGGGTTTTGTCTCTTCTAGACTGGTCTCTGCACATGCAGGAGAAGCAGAGCAGTTGGTGCATGGTTTAAAGATCTGGTTTGCAGCAGGCGATGGGAACAGCGGATCTTGGGAAAAAAAGACGCCCGTTATACACGTGCAGCAGTCTGACTCTGTCCCTGCTCGCTTGTCGCGGCGTTTATCTCAATAAAAAAGGCAGCTTTTGTCTTAACTTATTTAAAAGCACATCAGGCAGGGAATAGAGAATATCCCCCCCTCCGCTCTTCCCCCAGAGCCCCACAGAGGGTCTGGCCGAGCCCCTGCAAGAGGCAGTCTCTTCCCTGGGTTACTGATGGGAAACAGATGCCTGGTCTAAATGTGGGGTTGTAAGCAGCAGTGGATGGTAAGGGCTAAGTTTCTCCAGAATGATTTCTGGTGCAGGGAGAAATTCAAGTGGAAAATCCTAAGTGCAGGGACCCGGTTTCAAGCCAGAGCCTTTAACCCTCATCTTACCTTTTTTTTTTTCCTTTATTATTGAAGTCTGTAAATTGCTTTAAACCAGTATTTACCTAATGTGAGGTGTCGTGGTTTAACCCCAGTCGGCAACCAAGCACCGCACAGCTGCTCGCTCACCCTCCCCCCTGCAGTGGGATGGGGGAGAGAATCAGAAAAAAAAAAAAAGTAAAACCCATGGGTTGAGATAAAGGCAGTTTAATAGGACAACAAAGGAAGAGAAAATAATAATAATAATAATAATAATAATAGAATATACAAAACAAGTGATGCACAGTGCGACCGCTCACCAGCTGCTGACCAGTGCCCAGCCAGTCCCCGAGCAGCGATCGCTGTCCCTGGCCAACTCCCCCCAGTTTATATACTGAGCATGATGCCATATGGTATGGAATATCCCTTCGGTCAGTTTGGGTCAGCTGTCCTGGCTATGCCATGCCCCCTCCCAGCTTCTTGTGCGCCTGGCAGAGCATGGGAAGCTGAAAAAGTCCTTGGCTAGTATAAACACTACTCGGCAACAACTAAAACATCAGTGTGTTATCACATTATTCTCATGCTAAATCCAAACCACAGCACTATGCCAGCTACTAGGAAGAAAAGTAACTCTATCCCAGCCGAAACCAGGACATGAGGTAATGAGGACGGATTAATTCCTCCTAAATCACTGTGGTGTGATTAAACAAGAAATCTTTCCCCCAGTGACATGCCTCATGGCTTCAGAGTTTGTGTTGGGGACAAGGAAGAGGAAACCACAGGCTGCGACTATGCTGGTGGTTGAATGAGGATGAGGGTGAGCTTTTGCAGTAAAAACCTGAGGCTTTGGCTCATCGCAAGGGCTCTCCTCTCTGCCTTGGCTTTGCATCAGCAGAGGGCAGCAGAGATTGGAAGAAATTTTCATTGCTATGAAAATCCTGCAGCAGTGGCCAGAAAGGGGGAGAAAAATGTTCCTCCTATATATTCGCATGAGCAACCTGCGTGTGCTAGGTGGGGACAGAGGTGGGTGCGCGTCTCCCTGGTCCCTCGCCATCCAAGAAGCGACTGTGAGGGCTCACCAAGGGCTCTCCTTGCACCACTGATACACTTTGAAGGAATGCAAATGTATTTCTGTCCTTCTGGCCTATGCTTTGCACCAGGGTCTCACTCCTGTCAGCTGGCTGGCGGAAGGAAAACATAGTGGTTAAATATTTGCAAGGAAGGCGAAAAGCAGTTCAGAATGACAGCTGAGCCCCGGGTCTTGCTCTGGGCTGCAAAGAAATGCGTGCAAAATGCTCGGTCCCTCTTGCCCAGCCGAGGCAAAAGCCTCGTGGAGGGACCTTTCCCCTGACAGTGACTTTTATTCACGGGGTGTTGGCAAGGTGCCCCTTTCCCTCCTTCTGCCGCAGCCGCTGCCATGCCCCCAGCCCCCAGGAGCAGACCTTTGCTTCCCTTACGCCAGCAGACTTTGTCTTTCTGCCTCTGACATTACCAGTGGCTTTCTCTCCGCACCCCTCACCCTCTTCACACCTTCCCCTCCATGGTTAAAGCCTGCAGGTTATAAAACCAGCAAAGGGACAGTGTGAGCCCACTCGCGCACCAGGTTCCTGCCAAACCCTGGCCCTGTGCTCTCCTGCCCGCCCAGGGATCAACATCAGCAGCAAACGCCTGACCGAGATGGTGCCAGGAAGCTTTACGTTGCCTCCTTAGATTGATCTTGGGCAAATTTGCAATTGAGGGCCAAATTTTCACAGCAGTGTTAAACACGTAGCAACGGCGAGTGCCAAAGCACATCACCATCATCCCGTTTCCCAGGCTGCTGCGGAGAAGTAGACTCTGCGTGTTGCTTTCTGGGGGCATCGCCCAGCGAAACAGTCCAATTTTACCAGAAACCAAAATGAAGGGGCTGGGTAGAGATTGCCCCCAGCTCCGCTACCGCAAACACGGTGGATTTGCTCATAAAATAATTCAGCTTTACGGATGGGGAAAGCTACTTGCTGGACCGTGGCTCCCCAAACCAGGATTATTAGGGATCCAATTATTTGTGTTATATTGCAATTATTACTATTAACTTAATTAATTATAACTTGTTATTATTAGAAGCTCCAGTGGAAGGAAGGCACCGACATTTGCTTTTCTTTGGAGTGAACCTCTCACTGAAGCAAAGCTGTCTGCTGAGGACTTGCAGGTATATATTTGGCATATATTTGAAGGATTAAACAGTCTAAAATATCCACCGGGCTGCTGACTGCTTTGGCACGGTGTCTTGCCTGTTCAGATGTGACTTTCAGTTGTGCCTTTTCACTTGTGCTTTATTTTTTTGGCTTAGTTTATTGCTTCCAGGCAAATTTCTGCCTGTTGTCAGTACCCCAGGCAGAAAACCCAATGAAAAAGTACTGATGTCTCAGCTGCTGTCGCGTAAGCCTTTTTAAATTATAAGGCATTTTTTACTACAAAAGGAAGGAGCAGGGTGTTTCTTGCTTCGCTGCGCTGTGATGGTGTAGCATCCTTCCTCCTGCTTCTCCCATGCTCCCAAGGAGGCCTTTGCGCTGGTCCTGATTAAACAACAACACGCTTTATGTGGGGAGGGAACGGGGAGCCCATCGAAGTGTGAAGGAAAGCCGAGTGATTAGATGCATGCTGGCATGGTCCAAATCCTTACCTGCATGATTTTTTTTCCTAGTGCCTCTTTAATACAAGATTCACAAGCAGTCCCTAGATACGGACCTCCATACAAGAAGTGGGCTCAGCACCACCTTTACCACAGTTTCTTGCTGCAGCTGAGTTTCAGACTGAAAATGTCGGTGGCTGAAGATATACTGAAGACAGGGGTGCTGGAGAGTTTCTCAGGTATGTTCTGTACGTGGTACCTTGCTGGGCCCCGAGGTGCAGAGCGTGAGATAAATGACCTGCTCTGCTAGACGGGGAGGCACATGGGGTCAAATGGTGCTTACTGACACCTTAGAAAATTGTTTGAAGATTTGGGGCAGGTTTTTGTATCTAGGAGTCTAGCAAGGATCTTGCTTTACACCTCTTCCAGCACATGTAAGTAGTGTAATTGTACGCCAAGGCTCCCCAGCTAGCACCAGGACCAAAACCAATAGAGCTCATCCGTGCAGCATTACACGCAAACCCAGTCTTCTGCCGAGGGCTCAGCCATCGCTCGGAGTGATCCGGTCTCTCCCAAGCACCTGAGACCGCTGCAAACGCTCCCTGTAAACAGGCAGTAGTTAACATTCAGCTTTGCAACCGTGGCATTTGATGGTGATGGGTCAGACGTGTCATGAGCAATTGTTTGTCTTCCCTGGCTGCATAAGCATGCAAACAGAGTCAAGTAAACAGAACCATCCAAAGTCCACGGCTTTTTTGTTATTTATTTTAGTGAAAAGTATTAATGGCAATTCTGAAAAGTCTGTTAGAACAGAGACATTAAGGATGGAGTTCCTCTCCTTTCTCCCCTTCCCTTCCCCCTCCCCTCCCTCCCTTCCCTTCCCTTGCCTTCCCGGAGCTTGAGGAAAATGGTCAGTTTTGAAGTTTTGATTACAAGCTTCATCAAAATTTTATTTAAGAGGAAAATATTTCAACATTTTTCAACGTTCCCCCAGCAGATCTTGCTGTGAATGCTCAAGGCTCGTTTCGAAATTGGTTTCTGTAAGCAAAGCAACACGCATCTCTGAAATTCATTTTCGCTGAATATTTTTTATATTCAGGAAAAGTTCCCTCCCCCAGTTGCTCACCAAAAGCACACAGCACAAGGCTAGGAGCCTGGCCTCAGCAAATTCGTTTTTAAAAAGGTGCAAATCAGTGTTTCAAATGTGGATGGTGCCTTTCAGTACACAAAGGTTCGACTGTCAGAAAGTGGATATTCCTTGCTTACTGAGAAATTAAAACCTGTTTGCCCAGGTAGGCTTTAAGAAGCACACAGGGACTACAAGAAACCCCTGAGCTATCAGGCTGGTAGGGCAGCTACCAGCCAATTCAAGTCAGCTGGGAGAGGGAGGGCCGTGCACCTTTATAAATGCCATCCCCTCAGCTGGGGCAGGAGAAATTGGAGGGGGAAGCAAAGGGACAAGCAGCTCTAGCAAGTGTAGGGGGGGAATGTGACCAGGAGGAATAAGGTATTGTGAAGGGGGGTAAAAGGCAGGAGGGGATGGAAGTCATGGTGAAATGATTCTTTAGCTATTTTTTTTGAAGTAATGGTTATATTTGATTTCTTCTTTTTCTCTTTGGTAGATGCTAGGTCACTCTGGCCCATCAGATGATAACTGTTGAGAGACATTTAGAATTAATAGGCAATTTGAAGCTACTTTTGGTTCATGTGTTTCTGGTTGTCCCTCTGTAATGGTTGTACAGCTCAACAGCAATTCGCTGTGACGTGCTGGGCTTCTTTTGCCTTCTTTAGTCACCACGCAGGAGCTGGATTGCATGAAATCAGCAGATTCCCATTGTTATAGTCTGCTCTCTGTCTTTCTAGAGCTCTCTTATCTTTTCCTTTTGGGGTAACCTGGACTCTGTTTCTCCTGTAAGCAGCACGTCGTAGGCTGTAGTAACTGGGCAGAGGTAGCAGCTCCATAGTGTTTGACTTTCCTGCGAGCCCCTGTGCTACAGGAGAGGATCTGTTGGGTTGTACAAGAACTGCTGGTAGTAGGAGAGGCCTTACTCACCCCACCCTTTCAGTAAGATCACACTCAGCAGTAATCGGTTGTTTTATTTTACTATTTCTTTTTTTTTTTCCTTCCAGGGGGTCTCCAAAGCTTATAATGACAACACATCATGGCTTAGCCTTGTCCCAGTCAAGTTCATTTTGGGGGAGAGGGCGAAAGTGGAGCCCTTACTTGGGGATGAGGAAATCCTCCTTCCTCCAGCCCTTTAAAGCCAACTGAATTCCTCTTGCTGCAACTCTTCCCTGATTTGTTGTTACAAATGAGATGTTGCTTGGAGCTATGGCAAAGGATTTGTAGCAGTAGTAAGGCTAAATTAAATTTCCTGGGGTTGAATCTCAAACAATTGATAAGCTGGGCTATTCAGGAGCCATTCAAAGGTCCTATGTAACCATATTTATTACCTCCGCTGCACTTACAGCAGCTCAACAATTCCACTTCGTATTGCCTGTTTTGCAGTAGCATAAGAGCATAGATTGCTGTGACTAGAACAATATTTGTGCCACAATTTGCCTTCCAAAAAAACCAGTTGTGAATGGTAAATGCTTTGAAAATGGGGAGAGAAAAAGCATGTTCTTATATTTCAGTTAATAAATATGTATTTCATGAAACATAGGGTGAATTGGGAAAAAAAAACCAAACATGTACTGGATGTAGGAAGCCTGTAAGATAATCTGAGGACAGAGGTGAGAGGAATTCTTGTCAAATGTGTCTTATTTTGTGGCCTTCACTGAAGCTGTATTAATGTTGTCATATCAAAGTGATGATTTGCTGTACCGTTTGCTTAGCATAAGGCAACTCTGATCATGTCTTTCTCCAAAATTATTAAGTGATAGTAGAGGCAAGCTGATGAAACTATAATAGCGGCTTAGAGAAGTCTCAGGGACAGAGGAGCCGCACAAAGGGACACATAGTGCACGTTTGCATTTTGGGTAGAAATGTGTGCGTTGCTGGGGTGGGGTGCATGGGTGAAATGGGGAGTTAAGTGTGTGTGAATCCAGCTGTCCCCATGTGTGAGAAGAAAGGAGCCCAATGGTGAGGTGTTGTTTTTTTTTTTTTAAAAAAAAAAAAATCAGTTCAATATAGGCCTGAAGCAGTTGATCATTCACTGAGGTCTTTTCCATCAAATATCTCTTGGTGCACCGTTACTACCATGTCCTGTAGTATTTGATGAATTTTGAGTCTGTTATTCAGTACTGAGGCTTCCTGCATAATGAAGAGCCTTTGAAAGACACTCTGGAGTTAAAGAACTGAGTTTTGAGCACATAAATGTGTGCCACTGGTATCTACAACAGCAATACCCAGTCCTAACTAATTTCATGTGTTTTGCAAGTGAAATTAAAATAGCATGTGTTGGAAATCAGGGGATGAGAAATGTAATTGCCTATGTTCTGCAATGGAGTGGTATGTGGAGCTCTTTTGCGTGTCAACAGCAGCTAGCCTGAGGTACCCGCATCAGTTTGAAACAATACTTGAAGATCTCACAAGCGTCTTCAACTTTAAAGGCAGATAGCAGAGGGTGACTAAGGCTAGATTACAGCCTGACTGTGAACCAAAACTAGTATACAACTCGTCTAGTCTTAGGTCATGTAGATGGGCAGAGTTCATCTTCCCTTTTCCTTTCAGTGTTGCTGCCTTCTGTCTGCTTAATTTTTCTGCGCTGGTTTCCCCCTTCGATTTATTATTCGCTCGTGCTACCTATCTCAAGAGATTGAGTCACAGTCACAATCTGTTTGAACTCCCACCTGCAAATTTCCCTGTTCTTGGTACGTTTTCTGACATGCAGCTGACTCAACTTTCCAGCAGGCTAGAGCGTGGTGCTTTGCTCTCTGTTACTGAGGTCTCTCTCTCTGTGACTACGGCTTGGTACACTTTAACATCATCCACTGGATATCACTCAGCTTTTCCATGACCAGTCCACCCGCACAGACTCTTTCCCTCCCTCACGGCTTGCTCCCAGCTCTTTACTCAATACCCTTCCTTCTGCTGATGTCAATTTTAAGCTCTGGAGCTTTATCCCTTGACCGACCTTGTGACGTCTGCTTCCACATCCCTAAAAATTTCCTACGCTGCTATCGCTGCTTTGTGCCACGGACTGTCCTCCTCCACTTCTGGTGTACAAGTGGGGAGTCTCTAAACACGGACACATCACCACACTTGAGGAGGACAATCTTAAAAGGTGCTTCTTGACTCCAGCCAAACCCCTTGGTTTGCTCTGATATTGGCCTCTGCTCCTGGGACCTGAATGAATTGACTATTCATCCAAAAATGTCTTCTGGGCACTGGACTTGTTGATTGGGTGTTAGATATCAAAACACCATTAAAGCTGGTGTTAGGTGCTTATTCTACTCAATTCTCTGAAAATGCCACAAGGTAGTTATTTTTCAATATGTAAATAAACATGCATATACCATTGCCTTTCTCTCATTAAAATGAAGACAGAAACTGTAGGGAAGGCTCAGACATACAACAGTGACACCACTAATCGTTTGAGACCCTCAACAGGCAGCACTGAAGCCACTCAGGTGATAAGGTCTTAATGTTGAGACAGACTTTGAAAGCCCTGAACAATACCATAGCCCCATAACAGCAGCAAAAAGCACTAACCAAGCTAGCCTGAGACAAACAGTTGGGAGTGGGGACAGAAATCCCTGGGACAGGGAGTCCTGTGTCTTATCTCATGCGTGTTTGGTAAATGCTGCTTCTCTGGCAGAAAATGAGCTGTTGTCACAACTGCATGCAATTGAGTGGCTAACCTTGCGTTGTGCGTGATGATGCTTTGTCTCGCCTCTTCTGTTGCTTTGCACCGTGCTGCTGCAGAAAGCCAGTCCCAGGCTGGATGAGAGATGGGGTGGTTGCTTGTGAGACAAGTCTGCCAACTCTTTGGGCAGCCTGCTGTGGAGAAGACCAGGGAGCTATGGAGAAGCCAGCAGGCCAAAGGAGTACAAATATTGCTTTCTAGTCGGCCATCATGTTGTGTACAGCTGAGGCACAACTCTTGCCCCTCTCTTTTTGTGAAGACTGTGAGAGTCTGCAGCCCATTCTGGCTGTGATGTAAAAGCACATGGATGATGCTCATGAGGACTTCCTATGGGAACAGAATATAGCCTCCTCTCAGTGCTCTCTTCTCCGAACAACCTTTTCGGAGGCTACTCGCCAACAAGCCTACAATGTGATCCAAACTGGTGCAGGAGGCAGCCCCTTCTGGCCAGGTTAGCTTGTTCCCTTTGCATTCAAGTTCTTGTCAATTTGCTTACAGTTACCCTAATGAACACAGGCAGCGGAATATGGTCTGTGCCTTAACGCAGCAGTAGTTACCCAAGTGAGGAGTATTTCCAGAGCGGAGAGCTGAGCAACTGGCTCTTAACAGCGGAGAACTCTCCTAGCTATCTCCATGACATAAGTCTGCCAGAAACACAGTTTTACCTTACAGGATGAGTTAAGAATTTCTGAGTGTGCTGCTTGATTTTATTTTGATGGCTACTGTTTAGCAAATTGACCCCATGCCTCTCCTCCTCTTAGAGATGCAGTTTTACTTACAACTGTTCATGGGCACCCCGCTCCTTGCCCACACTGCCTTCTATGACTAACTTTAACACTATTATTTTTGTTATTTACAATCATCTGCAGCCAGCAGAAGTTTTATGCTGACAGGCAAAGATGATATGCTGATATTAAGAATTCCAAGACAGCTGATACTTGAAATAGTATCTCACTTGCCTGTAAAGTCTTTCTGTATACTGAACTATTAAAATGCTAAACATATCAGGATATTTTCTCAATGTAAGCAACTTGTCATAAAATACTTGTGCACAACCGCATTCATACAAATAGTTATGTTCAGTAGGGGCATTTGAAAATAGTATCTCACTAGATAGATCTACTTGCTTTGCATTTGTCTTGGTTATCTACTAAATACCACATTAGCATTTGGATGTGCAGCTAGAGTTAAAAAGGGGTCGCGGCATGCAGTGTCATGCAGACAGTGGTGGTGTCTTTAAGAATGTGACTGTGTGGGCTTTCCCCAACAATATTCCACTCTGCTCTCCTCATACCTGGGCAAATCCAGGCATGGAAATGATGTATCATACACATCAACAAGGGCAAAACTTGGTTCTTATTACAAGAAACGATGAACGAGGAGGAAAGAACCCAGGTTGAAGCTTGGATTCTGGAGTTCAAGACTTGCAGTTAAAAAAAGAAGCGTACGTTTGAAAACAAATTTTCAAAAGTAGCTGCGCTCTTGAGCCAAGACAGTTCTTGAAGTCTCACAATGTTAAAATAAATTTGAAGAATGGGTACTATCAAACCAGAAGCTGATTTAATTTACAGTGTTTGTCTAGGCCAATGTCACCTTCTCTCCTAAGGGACACACACATCACCACCCTGGACAATCGGGGAGTGAACCGCATTGCTAGAAAACTTTCTCTGTCATGTGCCAACAGTAATTAGCCGAGGTCCTGACACACAAGGGATTTTTATCCCTTATGCGTTAGCTAACTAGACTCTTCTCACAATCTATGTAAATATTTTTTTTAAGTTTCCAAGGATAATTGGGCTGGAGGGTTCCACAGGCTATTTGCTCATTGTAGAGCATTTAATATCTGTGAGCTGCTTTCTCTTTTTTTTTTTTTTCTGTAGTCTGAATGTTCTTGTATCCTGTGAAAGACTAGATAGGAGGTTTCAGTTCACTTCTCCACACTTTTTGCTTCTTTGGATATATTTTATGACATTCCCTCCCACTTCTTTCCTCTCTAAGCTAAATATTCCCAGTATTTCCAGCCTCTGCTTACCCAAAACTTATCTCCCGCTACTGCCTTTTTGAAGCTCCAAATTGGGCTCACTTTGCTGCCAACCATTTTGCAGAGATAATCAACAGAACTCAAGAGGCGCTGAGTCTCTGAGCAGAACGCAGGCTGTTTTGGCCTGGTCCTGTCGCAGAAGTCTTGACATTATACACTTCCTATAATGAACTTTTGGTACCTTTTCGTCGTACTAAATTACCGCAGCCTGGTCAGTTCACATCGAAGACACCAATTCCTTCCCACCCAAAGAACTCATTCTAATGGCAGGGAGAATATCTGTTGACTTTGCTGTTGTGGGGGCAAGCACTGATTTGGATTAGCTGTGGATGCACTTCTCAATATATGAACCTGCATTCACAAAATCTCTGAACGTTTTTCAAATTTGCTGAAAATACCTAAAGGTCTTGATAACAGCTTTGTAACACTGGAGTTGGGGAATACATCCTCAGTGAGCAAGGAGGAAGGTTTGTGCACTTTTGCAAGTGTATGAGAGAGAACATGAAAGCAGTAAGCTAGACAGTAGTAGTGCTGGTTGTAAACTCTGTATTTTTCTGTTGCCTCTGCAGACAACCAAGAACACTGGTGTCTTAAATAATTTCTGAATGCTATCTTCATATCTTTATATTTAATATCCTTTTAGTAGAAAGGGTAACACTTGTATCTTCCAGGAGGAAGTTTTATGTTGGGGTGAAAAATAGCCTCATAAAGCCATACCTTTATAAAGAAAAAGGGCATGTGTGTGTCACAGCAGTTGCCATTCCATGAACTACATTGAGCCAGCTCCAAGACTTACAATCACATGAGGATAAACCTTTTTCCAGACTAAGCCCTTAACAGAAGATTGTCTGTAAGGAACATAATCTACAGAGGAAAAACTTAATATATCTTTTTTATCATAGCTGAGATACATTTACTGAGCACTGCATGATTCTTTCCTTACAGAGGAGTAAGGAAGAATACAAAAATTACATTTCCAGTATTCCTACTCTAGGAAGTAAATATTTAGTATACTGTGATCCATTTAGCTCAGAGGAGTAGCCTTTTAGATTTTTGTCTCCTCAAAATACATGCTGAAGTAGCTTCTTCCAGCTGGTGTGCTTATTCCATAACTTTTCTATTAAAGGGAGTCGTGAAGCTTTCTGAGTGTCCATCAAGAGCAAAGCGTTCACGGAGCAATTCTTGCTTTCTTACTAGCTCCTCTGTTGTGGCTTCAGGGGCCCAAATCTGGAAAATAAAGGTATTTGTAGTTAATTTAGACACAACTTCTGCAACTGAAGCATTAGGAAGATACTGTTAGCCAAATGGAGCCATGTTCTAGTGCTCCTTTCCATCCTGAGACATAGAAGAAAACTGGTGCGGCCTCCCAGCACAATATACCACAACAATTTGTGTATGTATAAGCAGAGCACTCTCCTGTTGTCACTTCCAATCTATAAAATGCTGCAGGCTCAGATTAGGCATAATGTGGGAAAGAAGATCCAAAGCTAATTGTTTAGAATGACTGACTTGGGCCCAAGATCCTTGGAGTGGAAAATAGTAATTAGCTGTAGAGTCACT
>VYZW01031893.1:53655-90246 GCA_013401315.1 Balaeniceps rex
AAAGCAGCAAGAAATTTTTTCAACCAGTGATGCCTGTGCATAAAAAAATAAGTGATTTAAATGGGTGGCAGAGTATACTCTGGCCACAACTAAAATCTAATTTTCCATCAAATAATATTAATAACTAGATAGAATTTTTTCATTAAAGCCACTTATAACTCTATATATCTTGTGAGGAGCAACAGTCTCCTTAATCACGTAATTAATCATGTTACTTTATTTTCTAGATGCATAAAACCCAGGAAAGCTGACTACTTACAACAGTGATTCCCCACTGTAGAAAACTAATTGAACCTCTTACCTTCATCCCGATAGCAATCATAAATTCAGAACACTTCTCAAAGTGTTCCAAGAACTTAGGGTTTGGTTTTTTTTAATAAAACATGTATACATGTAAGGAAACAGGCCTTTTTTGGAGACATTGATATTTACCATTGCTGTTTGTAGTCTGGATGTCAGCACCCGCATCGATTAAAAAGTAGACTATATCCAATCTGCAGATCTCAATGGCTCTCATCAGTGGGGTTGCATTGCCTATTGCAGGTGCATCCACTGCTGCTCCAGCCTTCACTATCAGTTCCACAATATCTAGGTGTCCGTTATAGCAAGCGTGATGGAGAGGAGTCCACATGAAATTGTCTGTTGCGTTTACATCAGCCCTACAAAAGAATAAGAGGAGTTGTGGCAGACAAAGCTAGCTAGTAGATACAGCAACATCCACAGCTCCAAGTACAATTGATGTTAACTGCCCACTGCAATGGCATATTCAATATAAATAAATATTTTCATATTGCTACTGCTACTCTGAAACCATTTTAGTATCTGACATGTAGCTTGTCACGGAATGTTGATTGTAAGAGTGTGCCTGGGTGGTGATCATATTCCCCTCTAAGCCAACACAGTGTCCTCTACATGGAGGTTTTCACAGGTACAGAGAAAAATGGGTATTCCAACAGCTTAGTCCTCTAAAATGCTGCTCATGTTTGTGCTCCAGCCTCACTGAGAATGGCAAAAAGCAGATTAAGGAATTCAAAAAAGAATGCTTCTGGGCCAAGAACAGGTGCTCTAAAGCATGTGGCAAAATTGCCTAGTGTCCAATTTACAAATGAGTTAGAGAAGATCTATCTCAGAAAATCTGAGGATTTAAAACTTTTGTCAGCCACTGTGTCACTCGACTAGATGTGTTTCTGCTCCCAGGTTAAAACTGGCATGTTCTGGGGGATGCAAGGGCTAGTTTGGGGGAGACATTTGCCTTTGGATGAAGCTGAGGGGAGAAGCATTAGCGGCCCTTTAGCAACTGGCTGCCTTGGCAGCTTTTGGGCTGGGGTCATGCAAAAGCAAGGCTTGGGATACAAGAGCCAGTAGAGCCCCTTAATGGTGTTAAAGGGGAAGAAATATGGTTCCCCCATATCTTTGAAGAAAGCGCAGTCCCTGACCATGCCCAGATCTGCAATCTCCCAAGTGTGCCATGCGTGGATTCAGAAGGGGTCGAAACATCATGGGGATTCCCCAGTACTGAAGCAGAGTGAATTACTTTTTGTTGTGTTTAGGACAGCCTAGAGGTCCTGAACTGAATTCGGGTCACTGTCCCATTTACTCTAGGGACAAAGAGCTGATGTCTTCCCAAAAGACATGGAGGGAGGGAGAAGGAAGAAAAATTATGAAGGAAGCTGCTTCCAGGGATAGCTTTTTGCTCTTCAGGTCAGATGATTAATATTAAACTCTAGATCAAAAGAACAGATTGCTCTGTTCATCTTTGCTTGTTTAAATTTTTAATCTTTTACAGACTTCTACCTTTGGTGAGATCTTATTGCAGTAAATTCCCCAGACCTACTAGTTTTACCTTCATTATCTTTCAGTTGCTTAGCTATTATGGTTTATTTGTATGCAGTTTTAATTTCCTTTATATTTCTCATTAAAATAAGCAGTTCCAGTTATTCCACTTTCTCTCTCAACCCAACCTCCATGCCTGTACTAATACTCTGTCTGCCCCCAAATCCCTTTTGCTAACTTCATTCTATCGGAAACAACCAGATCAAAGGGAACAGGGACAACACAGCACTGACTTAAAAATTCTTCAGCATTTTCTCCTGATCAAACGTTGAATTTGCCTTTAGCATAAATTTAATTTACTTCTGAGTCTTTCTGGAACAAGATAGAAAGTGGATACCACCAATTTATGTTTACATCTCAGCATTTTCTATAGGTCTGAATAAATGTTTTGTTTTCTATTCGATACGGATTTGTGATACTGTACTGAAAAGGTTATATTGTAAGAAGTATTTGAATGCCCATGCCGAACTGAAAGCATCTGAAAGTCCATGCTGTTGAAAGATGCAGTTATCACTGTACTGATAACTTTCCTCTCCACTTTCTGATTTCTGTCAATTTAAAAATCTCAAAGTTGGCACTATTTTTTTTAAACTAAGTTATTACATTTCTAGGTCTAACTGTTAAATATGATGAGATGTGACTCCAGTGCTGTCTAGTGAGGCTTGACAAAAGCAGTGGAGATTAATTTGCTAGATTAATTTCTTAACTCTTGCATCCTTATCTTTGGAAGACCTGAATATACACATTTACACAACTTCCCATATGCTCCAGGAATGTCAGTGTAATTACCAGGGTGCGTGAAGATCCACGTGCTGTTAAGTCTTTGCAGGAACTGGAGCAATGACTACAGCCACTTATCCTTAGAAATTAATGTTAAAATGAATTCTAGCTATAGGTAGAGAACAAAGCTAATGTAAATAGCTTTGAAAAATCTTCATTTAAGTGTTTACATGAATGACCATAGGACTACAGCAGTGGCAATAAAAAAGAGATTACACTATTACACAAGTAAGACTGAATCGTTCTTAAATTGATTTCCTTTTTAAGCTGTCATTGAGATTTTTCACAAGTGTGTCTGTAGGCTACAAAATTGCTGAAGCACTTCTAAAGTGAGGAACAGTCTAAATAGCAGCATGTGCTTTTGGTGTAAATCCTGCTGCCTCCGCCTGCTGAGGCTGCAGAGGAGAGTGATTGTTAAGGCTTATCCCCTTAAAACATTTGCATGCAAAGGCCCTGGCATGTGGAACAGGGAAGTCCAGGATTGCCTTGATGATTCAGCTGAGAGTACCTTGATGATTTCAGGCAAGTCACTTGAGCCAGACTTCCCCAAAATCATTCATCTGATTTTGAGAGCTCAGTTTTGAGGATGCACTATTTGAGACGTGGGTATGAACTAACTGCAGTTCCAATAAACTGGATTTGTAGGTACTCTGCATGTGACCAAAATGTCAACAGCCCAGGCACCAAAAATTTCAGACCTGGAGAACTTAACTCTTGGCTGTTTCTATTTCCCTGTTACTAAAATGTGAAAAATAATAAACTAGACCTCTGTAACTCAGGATCTTATGGAACTAGCTTGAATATTGAACGTTATGTAAATAAAAAAGAAACCATAGTCTGTTGCATCCAAATGTTTGCTGGAAATTTACGCTTTTGAAAGCCTTTCCAAAATAGCAATTTAAAAAAAAAAAACCAAACCAAAACTCTGAAATGATCTTACCCCTTTTCCAGAAGATACTGCACAACGTCTATGTTCCCACTTGCACATGCAGCCATCAAAGGTGTTTTGTAATATTTATCTTTTGTGTCTACTTGCACACCCTCCTCAAATGCTTTCTGTAGAGACAGGATGTCTCCTGCTCTGACAAGGTAGTTAATATTCATGTACATTTTCCTTGGCTCATCTATATACCAGGCACGGTCATTGTGCACGGGATGGGCAGATGGGCGGTCTCTGTTATAATGGTAGCTATCAGCAACGTTCTGAACTGCCTCAATCATGTACACAGGGAAGCCATCTTCCCTACGCGGACATGCGCTCTTCGGAACAACACAAATCGGCACGGGGATGGCAATGCCTCTTTTGCCTCTTCGTTTCTTCCCTTTCTTCCCCTTCTTCCCTTTGGGTCCAAAGGACGTTATAAGACAGCTTTTCTGCAGGTATTTAGAGCCTTTAAAAAATTCTTCAGTGTTGATTCCCTCAGGGGGAGATCCTTCATGCATTTCGGCAATAGTTTGTATTTGTTCAATGTCCACAAAGGCACACTGCTTCTGAATAACTGATATAAAATCATCTTTAGCTACTGTCCCATCTCCTTGGTCAACGGCCTCAAACGCCTTGCGGAGGGCAGCCTGGTGCTCTAAGGACCAGTCATATAGCCTCAGTGCCCAGCAGGGGTTGTCCTCCTTCGCCCCAGGCTTGGACTGTTTCATAAAAGTATCTTCAATTTTACGCAATTCTGCTGCTGCTGCTTTGAAACCACCTTCCCTGGCAACGGCTCTTGGGGTCTTCGTTAACAAGTTTGTCCACGTAGGATCACAGCCTAAAAATATGGACACGATTTTGCTGATAATGCAGTGGAATTAGTAATTACTGATTATGTAATATAAGAGACTTGCAATATACTTGCAACTAATTGCCACAGGTCTACAATTTTATACTGTCTCAACTATAAACAGTGATAGTAGATGGAACCACATCATTGATCTCAGACTGGAAGGTTAGCCACGTGTCTGTATTTGTTTCCCAAAGGGAGATTCATTGGGCAACCCGTGCTCTACTTATCCATCCACTCATGAATATGTATAGAAAGGCAGAAGCTCAGTGAAAATTTTACATTTTTACTTAAAAGTGGTGAGCAACGTTAAGAAGAAACAAACTAAGATTAAAATGTCATTCACTGTTCTATACCCCAACCTTGCAATTTGGTGAGGGACCACTAGTTAAGTGTTTGAATCACAAGAACAGAACGTAGGATTTTGCATGGTACTCTTGAATCAAAGCTTGAAGTGATATAATTGTCTGATTAAGTTAGAAAATGATCATAGCTTCTTTGGAGTATGTTTCAATGCGCATGAGTGCCAAGTTTTCTCCATAACTACACTGAGATAATTTTTTTAAATGATCAGCAAACCAAAAATTAATTTTCTACTGGAAGATGCAATACGATACTTCTAAAAACAACTAAAACTAGAACCACGTAACACAGTCCAGTTCTAAATTATATAAACCCATGATGTTTCTGCTGCTTTCTTAAAGGAATGTTTTATCTCAGCCACGTTAGTAGAAATAAGTCATAACAGCTTAGGTTAGGCATTTCTTAATGAGAATGACACATGCCACATGATACCTCAGAGAGTCAAATCTCTTATAAATGCCCAAGTGAAATCTTTCGTTTAGCACAGAAGAAGAATATGCATGATAGCTGGAAAGTAACTAATTTTTAATGTACCTCTTTGTCCTATAAACTTGCAGCAATCTGCAAATCCTCCCTCCGCAGCGTAATGAAGTGGCGTGTTACCATTCATAGCAATCAGGCCCAAGTCTCCATTATAAGCTGAAATAATCCTCAAAATCTAGAAAAACAAAGACAGTACCATCAAAAATCTTGTCTGTTTCTTAAGATGGGGAAGTGTGAGAATGATTTACAAATAAGTGCAATATCATATATTCCCAGTTTATATAGTGAACTTCTCTCCCATGCCCAGCTGATCAACGTGCACATAACGTTCAAGTTTTCTATAGTACTGTGCTTACTTAACTGAGGAAATAGAAACCTTGTTCAGTTATAGACGTCAAGGACAATCTTCACTCCTGCCAGCCTACTGCAGGCCACCGTCTAAAAGTAACGCTGACATTGCATGCACAATCAAAACTGCATAATTTTATATACTTTAAAGATGATACGGGGATAAGGAAGAAAGTGCCTACCTGCAGCTGTTTGCATCTGCCCTTCTTACAATGGTAATGTTTCATCCAAGCTACACAGCTGTGACATGCTACATGTTGAGAGAAACAAGCTCTTCAATGGAGCTGTTCACACCAGCAGCCACACTAGCACACACACTCAGAGTTACCTTGGCAAAAAAGGCTCTGCAATTATGAGAGAGATTCTATCACTGCTGGATTCCCTTTGATACTTACAAAGAAGCTACTTTTGATTGCTGATTATTATGCTTTGATCAGCTGAGATACTGGACTCAAAGAAACCCTCAAACACACCCAAGCCCAACAAAAACAAACAAAGAAACCACCCCAGTTTTGGCTTTGCAGCAATGCTTTAGCACCACAAATGATGATACCTCAAAAAAGCCTCCTTTGGCTGCGAAATGTGCAGCACTGTGTCTTTCAAGGTCAAATAGGTTAACATCGGCTCCTCTCTCAAGTAGACCACGCACCAGCTCAAGAACACCTTCTCTTGCGGCTTCCATTAAGGCTGTGCGACCCGTAGCCTGCAAGGTAGCAAGAAAACAATTCAGAATTTATTTTGTATGCAAATTTAGGTTGGAACAATATGATCCAATTGTTGCAAGGTGGCATAAAACTGAAGGTCGTCTTTTTAGGTATTACCAAAAAAAGGAGACAAGTCTAATAGTTTCAAAGACACTTGTAAGTAAACTTTAAGAATCTAGTCGTAACGCTGCTAAAATATGTGTAGTCAAATCCCAGCGACTCAAGTACATTAGTAACTTGAGTCCCTTGAATAGTCCCTATGAAAATCAATTCCTCAGTTAAGGAATTCTTTATTCTGTATGCATGCTCTCATGCATGCTTACAAAATTTAACACAAAATACCACCTCTATCATGAAAGAGCATAAGGATCTATGGCTGGAGGAGTGCTATGGGGAAAGCAGAGCATGTGGGGAATTTCACTACTGTTCTGTCTGACAGGAAAAGTTCACGTTCTAATAGATTAGTGATATCTCTTTTTCTAGATAATAGTATATGTTTGTGATTAGCAGTACCTATTTTCTTTATAATGGCTGACTTTGGTAGATCTGGTGACCTTCCCAAGAACAGAGCACATCTTGGATCAGGGATCGCCTGATATTAACATGTCGGCACACAGCAACACTTGCCACTCTACAGAGGTGCAAAGAGAGCAGTGAGCCGTGGATATGTTCTGCTGAACCATACGTTCTTCCCCGATATCTGTCTTTCTCTGGGCCTAGAAAACCATTCCTATTATGTGACCAGGTATGTGCCCATCATATCATAAAAAACCTGCAGGTTTCTCATATTGCTGGTACACTGAGTGCATGAAGCTGACATGTACATGAGGATGGGATAAGGATGTCCAAACATTGGTTTTGCTACAGGTACAAGCTAGGAAGGATACTGCAAAACTAGGACCAAAGCAAAAGCCATGGGTAGCTTTAAGGGAAAGCTTGAGCTCCTTGACATGATCAACAGCACAGAGCTTCAGTCCTTCAGGTCTTTGTTAAATTAAGGAAGTAAACAAATAAATTACTAAGATGTATGAAAGAGAGAAAAGAGTTTCTTATGTCTTGTCCCTGCCTTGATTACCCATCAGATTTTTCATGCTGGACTCATGTTTTAGTGTACGTTATTTCAACCCTGACAACCTTAGGCAAAGTACAAATTAGCATTGCTCCACTGAAGTACAGTGAACTGCAACTCCTAAGAGCTGGCCCAGTTACATTTTGGTTTTGTAAAATATTTGCACTCTAATCTACAAAAATCTAAATCAGGATATGTGATTCAAGCAGAAGACTTAAATCCTTGCTCCTGCAAAAATGGGTGGTACAGAAGAAGGGAATAGGCATGGCCACAGAGTTAAGCACTCGCCACTGCTTTATTATTTGCATGTGAGGATTTAAGGTCATGTACTCTAGTCGTCTGGTAACTATTCTGTACTCCTGTATATATGTTCTTAGTTACAGAAATATTCATACTGGGTCTCTTGCATTGGGATTTGCTCCTCTTTCCAAGAAATTCAGACATATTTCTTTAATATCATGAGCTTGCTCACAGGCTTGTAGAAATACAGGCTTCCCATCAGTAGTACAGTTGTTAACATCTGCACCATAATCCAAGGCAATTTGCATGCAGCGGTAGTGCCGTCTTGTAGGTAAAATGCAGTAAAACAAAACACCTGCAAAGAAAAACAGCAGGGATTATGGTGCAATACTAAATTATTAGAAAGGCTACTTAGGCCGTAAGCTTTGCAGCTGAACCGACAAACTCCTTCAACAGAGACCCATTAACTTCTCTTAGGGTGTATACATGCAAAAATGACTTTTAGTTTAGGGCCTTTGAACTTGGGGACTAAACCAGAATTTAATATGTGACAGGTCATGGGAGGAACATGATTCTTAATCGCAAGTTATCTTTCAGCTGTGTACTGGAGAGACCTATGATTTAAAGCCCTAGACTGTTCAGGGAGAATTATTTTCATTTTCATCAAAGCTCTTATGGCCAATAGCTTCTGTTGAGCTGTAAGGATTACCCTCAGCCATGATTCCTCTCTACAGATTGGACACAATATACGTAGCAAGTGTGTAACACAGTAAGGGATCACTTTATGGTATTTCTGGTGTGGTCAGGATCCCTTTTACTTACCTTTCCCTTCATTATCCACAGCAGTCATGTCTGCTTTAGCTTTCACTAATAAATCCAAAACCAACTCAAGGCCTAGCTCAGCTGCCTTCATTGCTGGAGTACATCCCATCTTGTCCTGGACATCTGGATGAGCTCCCTGTTCCAGCAAGAAGCTGCACATGTCGGTGTCGTTTTTAATGCAGGCCAAATGAAGGGCACTATATCCTTCCACAGGCTCTGTGAAATTAATGAGATTTGGGAATCCATTCTGGACCAGCTTTTCTATTTGCTTCTTGTCTTTCTGGTGAATGCACTGAAGAAGTTTGTAGATCTGTAAGTTCAGAAGTCTGTTATCTACCGGTAACATCCTGGCATAAGAGAAAATGGCTTCTTTCAAGGAAGTGATTTCTGCATGGGGAGAGAAGAAAACACGTAAACTCAGAGATGAGATTATAATTATATGCCAGTAAGAACAGGAATCAAACTATGTTCAAGGCATGAAAATACCCACTTTAACTTGACAGAGCACTAAGCTTTGAATGAATTTATCTCATATAGTATATACAGCATATATTGAGACTATAATAACACATGTAGCACCTTGCAAAATTGTTCTTTCTAGTCTTCAAACCGTTCTGAAGAAGTCTCATTCAAGGTGAAAATTAAGTTAAGAAACTGTAAGGTAACTGCTTTCCATTCAAGGAACTGTTATAATCTACAATTAGTTGGAAGCCTAAGGGGAGGCTGATCATCTGTCATTTTAGTACTTCAAAGGGAAAAAAAAATCACAAGTCACAGTGTCCTCTGCACTTGCTGAAACATAAAATTGATACTAGTATCACCTCATCAGTACCGGAGCACCTTCTTTTTTTTGGTAGCTGATGCATGAACTTCCTGCTGGGCTACGTACATGAAAGAGTAAATTGCATTTCTCTGCAGCAAAACCCTTGGGGAAAAAAAGATGCAGACAGTGGGACACTGGCCTGGAAAAGGTTCCCCCAGGTGATGCAACACATGCTTCCTGAGAAAAGTGCAGTGCAGGAAACCAGCTTTGCATTTGCCTCAATTCTGATTTTTTTCTTAGGCTTTTTAGCTTCTTTTAGCTAGTCTCAGCACTTGTGGCCGGAGGGCCAAGCAAGGGTCAGACATCAGAAGGACCATTTCTGAAGCTTGCTTAAGTGGATGGGAAGCTTCCTATCAGCTTCAGCAAGCCTTGGGTCAGCCTGTCCTCCAAAAACACCAGTGCACTTATAGGACATGCGAAAAAAATGTGGAGGAACAGCACCCTGTTAGGGAATACCTGGGTTTTGGCAGGGGGTTTATTAGCAATACAGCCTGTAAATGGGACCACTCAGCAATCTGCCTGGCTACTGCTAGGTGCGTTGTGGATGCCCAAGAAAAGGCAAGTTTTAAGAGAGAGATGCAAAAGGATGCACAATTCCAACAGACTTTTTGAGGCAACACCGCCCATTCTGGAAACGAAGCCTGAGAGAAAACTGCAGGAAAAGTAGAAGAAAAACGAATGAAGGCTAATCATGCTAGGAATGGAGAGAGAGCGGTAATTTTTGTACCACAGGTACAACATGCCAGTTGTCGTTTCTGTAACTACTGTCTTTCATTTCTTTTGAAGTTCTGTGGCCAGCCTATTGTTGGAGCAACAGAGACAGGGGTCAAGTTTACTGCTGACAGATTTCTGAGAACTGTCCCTCTTGTGTTTCCCGCTGCTAAACAAGCTACTTGGCACTCTCCCTGTGCATCTGGCCACGCTGCATAAAGATAGCTGCAAGCCCTGGGTCAGGCACTATGTGTAAAACAGCCCCGTTACACCACCCGACACATCTGACCGCAGCTGATCACTCCTCCCCTCTAACAGAGTTAAAATAGCAGAGGTGCTTCAGGAGAGGAGTAAGGAAAAGGTAGGGAAGGGCCGTACAACGCCTGGAGCCACTTAAAAGCTGCCCTTTCTAGTCTATGGAGTGTTGCAAAAATACTGTTAAATGTTCATGTTTTGCTAGAAAAACAGTTTTGACCAGCTCTACGCCATGTTTTATTTTAATGGCATTATTAATAGAAGCTGCTTACTTGCCCAAGTGTTTAAGTGGGCACTAAAATGCAAAGACTTTCTCTTTGCAATGAAATCTGGTCAGAATAAGTCAGCTGTTCCCAGAGCTTGGGGGCTTTCTCCATTTAAGTATGACATTGCTTAAATGTTAAATTCTTTTCTGTGTAGGTCTTACACAACCCTCATTCTGATCATATACAAAGTATATTCTTACACTGCATGATTAAATCATTAAGTAGCAACAACTTAAATCTGTTGCCTGTGGCTTGTTTATTCTCATCCCTACCATGTTGTGCTTCTTGTGGCATATTGTCCTGTGAAAGGGTATAAATGCAGAGATTTTTTTTTTCCACTGACAGGGGTTACAACTATAGCAGCACTCTAGTCCTAAAGTTTAGACTTGAGAAATAAGGTTACTTCTGGGTAATGCCCTGGTAGAAGTGAAAACTAGAGTCCCCTATGGAGTCTAGCTTGTAGAGCCTGAAACATTAGGAAATAATTTCTGAGCAAATCCTCAAATTCCCTGAGCACAGGGAAAGAAGTGGTGTAAACTCTGCAGGGGCTGTGGCAAGCAGCAGCAAGAAGGTACTGCAGGGAAGACTCTTACAGTACTTGCACCACTGAAATTCAGCAAAAGAAATATTTTGAAAGATACTTAGATGGAGCTGACAAGTTTAAATGTTCTCTCATACTCTTGTTCCATTTCCCACCACCCTGCAGCAGTAAGGAATGTGGGTTTACTTCCAAAAACTGGATCCTTTCTTCCCACTGTTATTCATTATTTGCACCTGGATTTTGCACAGCATTTTTTCAGGAACTCATTTAGGATCAAAACTTGCCTTTTCTTCCCTTCTTTCTCCCCCCCTGAAGCTGCAAACACTGAAGAAACAACATTCTCCACAGAAATAGATGATTTAGTAATGCTACAGAACATGAGCAGCATTGCAGTTGGTAAAAATCTGTTAGTAACATTCGATGAAGGCACAAATGGATATACTATTCAATGCATATGGATTTGGATTTATTTTATGGATTATCCTTGAGATTCAGAACAGTGCTAGTGCTACCTCTTGCACAAACATTACACTCAGTCTCTGAACTACAAGCATCCAGAATAAGCATGTCCCAGAATGCCGTGTTTTCCAGTGGGTAAGGCGACACACTTGCAAAGTGAGTCTGAACCTAAAGTGCATCTTAGGCACCCAAGCAACTACCTGTTGTAAGTAAACACCTGCCACCACTGATGTTCCCGTTCCTGCCAGCGTCCACAGCAGTGACACAGCAAAGGGGCAGGAGCACAAGTGGCACAGGCTGTCGCAGGAACAACAGCGGCTTTGAAAGGCAACGGGAGAACCCGCAGCCCTGGTGGCAAAGGCGGACATGTGCTGCATGTATTAGACGCCACAGAACAGGGTTGAAAAACAACAAACCACACAATATTCTTGCAATGTCCCTGTATATATGTCCAATGATCGTTTTAACTACATGATTAGGTATTACTTGCTCCCTACAACTTTTGCCTCATGCAGGACATGAGATTGATAGCACACCTTACACTTACTGCCCACTTTCCTTTTTGCTCACAGGGTAATGTATTACACTCCATTACAATTTTAGCCCCAGTTCAGCCTGATCAGTTTTCCTGGGTGCTTTTGAGATGCTTATCATGGTACTCTTTTAATACTTCACACACCGTAACAAAATCATTTCCGTAAACATAAGTGAAATTATTTTCATCACAATGGTGAAGTATGTTGTTATCTCAATTCAACCACCAGTGAGATCCTACCAAGTTTAAAGTCTTTGCTTCAAAGCATTAAGAACCAATAATTTACGTGAAAACAACCATAACATTTTAACTGTGACAGTTAATATTTCTTTGCAGTCTTTCTTGAAAGTGTCTGGACCAAGTTTTATTAGAAGTTTCCACAGTAGCAGAATCAAAGTAAGACAGGTGGGATAGAAAACTCTACCCAAAATCAGGTAAAGTTACAAGCAAGTGAAACAGGCTTCTAGAATGGAAATACAACTACAGCATCCTGCAAATTTTGATTAAGGAAATACTACCAGCCATACGTACGTAACAGAGTTTTTATCACTTAACCTGTAACAGATCTTTTACGGGAAAATGAGGGATTGTTAACGTGGCTTTGAGACAGTCGTGCTCTGGGGAGGACTTCATGAAGCTATAATCATAAATCCCAAGCTTGTAACATCTGCTTAGCAACAATTTTATCTGTTGACAAACATCAACAGAATCACTACCTTCATTCTGCCAGCTTGTATCATTGTTTTGGTTGAGAGCATGAACTCATTTCAAATTCAGATTAATCCTTTTCCTGGTACACCTAGTATTAAGCAAATAATTTTAATCAGATTCTTGTTTTCTCACAAAGCTTTCCAAGCTGTGATTGAGGTACATTGATAGAGGGAAGGTCTGGTGGCCGGCACTCTCACTCGCTGACTCTCTGTCAAAGCCTGGTGCCTGATTGCTGCTGGAAGCACTTGCGACTCCTTTTTTAAAGTTTTCAACATTTTTCAGTTTCAACATTTCAAGTTGAAAACATCCCTTTAATTATCACTATTCACAAACCAGTAAACAAAATTTTCATGTGTTTTATCTTTAGTGAGAGAAAATAGCTTAGTACTTTCTAAATTTAATCCGTTTGCATGCTAGCCATAGAGATAAGCATGAGCACTATATGCCGATATAAAAGAAACCAATATGGTAACAGTGCCACGCTATATTTACAGCTTTATACAAACAATTGCACTGGATTTTTGGCTGTGACTAATGTTTAATAGGAGTGATGCAGCAAAATCCTCCTAAAACTGAATTCCAGTATAATGAATAGCCTCTAATGCTGGGTTTTCTCTTTGACCCCTTCTTGGTGTTAACTCTCAAGAAATGCTTTGCCTTGAGCTGAGGCATAGCTTAGCGCTGAGTGATGGTCACTTCCCTGGTGCTTTCTGTCTGAACTGAGCAAGTTTCAATCTCGTGTTGAGATCCTGGTCCAGATACAGCCCTCTGGGAAACTGGGCCTAGCCCTAAGCGCTGCAAAGACAGTCCCGAGGTCATGGCTGGATTAGATCAGAAGACGTGTATTCTTTTGTCTTCAGTTTGCCTTTCAACTTCCAGTCACTTTTATACAATAGAAGGCGACCAGCCTGCTTCAGGGAGGGCAGGCAGCCCTCGGGGCCAGCCAGCTGGCAATCAGGTATATGAGCAACACCCGCGGGGGTCAGGGGCTGAGAGGGGCTTGCTCCTCTGCTAGGAGGAGAGCTGGGGCTCTCTGCAAGCCCCTGGGCTGCTGGGGGGTTGGTGGTGCTGCACCCAGGAGCGAGGAACAGGGTGTGCAACCGCTCTCACAGAGCCTGAAGTGCTGAGGGCCCTGGAGAAGCCAGGTAAGGGATAAATTTGGTGTTTTAGCTGATTTTTCCTTGGGTTGCGACTCAGAGGAATGGGTGGCCTGTTGAGGAGACTGGTTTTAATGGGAGAGAAACTGCTGGAAGGGGAATATGTTGCAGAGCTGGTGTTGACCCCCACTGTACTTAAGTGGTAAGGACTTACTTGTCTGACGATGCAGAAAGACAAACTGAGGTAACTTCCAGTCCCCCCCTTCTCTGAGAGAGGTGCCAGGCTTGGGGGGGCGGAGGGGGGGGTGCTGATGTCTAGCGTGGACTATTTCTTTTAGAAATCTGAAGTGCAGCAGCTCTGTGGGGCCGCTCCTGCTGTGCCCCCCTGGCCCTCAGGTGGGTCCGCATCACATGCAGTGCCCTACGCTTGCGTTCCTTGCCCAGGCGTGCCGAGAGGCTGGATTCCGCCATCACAACCCGCCGGCTCTACCCCAACCCCTGGGGAAGCGCCGCCCCGCCTCACCCGGCCTGCCTCGCACCACCAGGCCCGGCGGCGGTCTGCGGCTGCCCACCCGAGCCGCCAGGCACTCACCTGAAGAACCGCGGGCCCCCGAGGGCCCGGCGGCGGCGGCCGGGGTCCCCCCCGCCTCAGCGCCGCGTCGCCCGCGCCGCGCCCGCCATTGCCGCCCGTCGTCTCCTTGGCAACGGGGCGCCGGCGGTTGCGAGGCGGGGGAGCCGTGAGGCGGCCGCTCGCCTCAGCGCCCCGCTTGCCGCCCTCTGAACGGCGGGGTGGGACGGGGCACACGGCCAGGCCGCTGGTTGACGGGGAGGAGGGAGAGAGCGGCCGCCGGGCTTGGTGTAGCGATCCCCTGAGCGGGTGCAGGAGCCCGCTCTGCCCTGAGGGACTCTGGGCTGTGGCGGCAACGCCGTGTCGCCTCTTGCCTCCGCAGGGGAAAAAGCCTTCCGTGTCCGTATCTTCTGTGGTGCCGCCGGGAAGGAGTTGGATGTCACGGCCTTGGACGTTTTCTTGCTGTTGACTGACTTTCTTGCCAAACCTCCTTTTCCTCCCGTGGAAAGCGGTATGGTATAGTTGTTTCGCCTCTAAATTTTACTAGAATCACTGGCCACAGAAATGGAATTACAAGATCTGTGTATAACCCAACGTCATAGCCATTCCCAGAGGGTTTGTGTAGCGTTATAATACAAATGAGGTGTGTTAAACTTGAACTGAAACACAATTGTTCATAGACCTGACTGGAAGGAGAAACCTATTTATTAACAGGAGAAAAATATCAGTTCCAACGAATGGGGAAAAACACTCAAAACTGTTTAAGCGAGTTGAAGCATAAGTCATTCCAGAAGGCAAACACCACTAACACTGGGACTTCCCAAGCTCTCTGTATTTCTTTTCTGTCCCTTTCCTTCAGTGTCTAATTTCAGCCTCTGAGTGCCACAAACCAACTGGCCCTTGGTGCTCCTGTTGGGCTCAGTAATCGTGTGTGGGATAACAGCAGAGAGGCTGGCTGCTGCAGTAGTGAGACTGTTTTGTCTTGTACCTAGCCAAGACTGGCTGTTGAATTATTTGCAAAACACCTCTAGCATTAGGAATTTCAACAACAAAGTTGGGTTTTGATATGAAATCTCTTCTGCCAGGGAAGTGGTGATGCGCAGCTGGATGCACGTCCAACAGCATGGAAAGGCGGGTGACGCAAGGCATGGGGCTGTGTGGTGAGTCACAACAATAGATAACATCATTTTAGCATAAAGCATTTCGTTATTTCCCCTGCAAGGAGTGCCATTTGTACAGTAGTTATTATGTGCCTGCACTTTGGAGTGCAAATTGGCTGGATTATTAGTCTTGCGCTGTTCTGCCTTGGTGGATTGCTTTCCTCTTTGGAAAACGTAACGTCCAGGCCCTTCTCCTCTTTCTCCTCAGTTACACTAAATAGGTGCTGCAGACATGGCACGGCAGAAGGCATTTCTCTGCCTGTTCTCTGTAAGATTTTTTGCTTTTGCTGTTGCCACAAACAAGGAGATAAATGTGTCTTGGCCTAAGGCCCAGGTGAATTCTCCTCTTTTCACTTTGAGAGTAGCACACATTAAATGCACATTAGAAAAGCTAGCACATGTATTTTGAAATTTAGTCGAATACGAAAATAATTGAAGATCCTGTCTGAAACACGTGCGTGACTTGACTCTGGAAATTGTGGAAACTCTGGAACCAGACAGTAACAAGTGTGGGTACGTGGTATTTCACCCCAAGTGTGGATGTGTGTATAAGTGCATGTGTGGTTGGGGGGTATATTTAGATCTTTATGCTTGATTTATTTTCTCATGGTGATCGTCTTTCCCTGAGCTTTTTGGGAGTGATAATGAGGACTTGTGATTCAAGAAGCAAAACATCCTTTTTCAACAGCTGAACATCATACTGGATGCTTCAAGAGCAGAGCATCTCTGCCTTGCTGGCTGCTGCTCGGGTATTAGGGTACTGCAACATCTCCAAAATAAATAGGATCAAAATAAACGTCGCCAGAGAAAATTATTCCAAGGTCTGAAGCCACAAGCTGTTGGGCTCTTTTTGGCCGACAGCTCAGTTTTGGAGGAGTGCCAAGCTAATGCAGGAATGCAAGTGGGATGGTGGTGGTAAAAATGTAACTGACTGCACTAAGGAGAAAAGGTGTAAACTGCCCAGAGCTTTGAACATACTCTAGAGCCTTGTAGATGGAGATTACAGCTCCCAGAGCCGAACCTGGGAAACACGTCACAGCACAAATGGAGACATGGTTCTCGCACGGTTTGGTACAGACCAAGGTGTCTGTGCACCATCTGAGGGCAGTGCTGTCCAGAGGTTTGATGTGGTATAAATTAGGGTGGCCTTGAGGCTGCTCTGTCCTGGAAGCTCTAAGCATGCATGCCCTGGCTCCCACACAGGGACATCTCTAGCAGCTCACGGTCAGGAAGGAGCAATGTCTGCTCCTGGGACAATCCCAGAGGTGCTCCACTGGCTTCATGGTCACCTGGATGAATGCAATCTGTGGAGCCCATAGCAGATAGGTTTTGCCCACCGTGTCAGCATCTGATAATGAGGAGTAAATAATTTCCTAATGAGGACTATTGCAAAGAACATTTATTACTGAGGATCATATATGTTTTCCCCTTGTTTTACATGCTCTTAAACATTAACCTCCTTTTGTGCCTACAACATACGTGCTCCATCATAATAGGTAAAGCCCATATTACCAGTCTGCTCACTTTACAGCTCCAAAATGGTCTAATTACACATGAAAAGATTTCTCTGCTAAACAGCTGCTTCAAAGTATTTGAAATACAAAGGCTGTGAAGTTTTGTTTGGTGCTAGCAGAAGGTGCCAGACTGACAGCACTACACAGTTGCTGCATGGAACAAGTGGAATAATATAGCTGTCATCCTCAGTATCACTTGCTGTCTTTGTATTGTGCTGGTTTTTATCTGTTGATGTAAAAGCACAAGGGTGCTACAAACGTCCTGCAGCCGACCTCTGGAAGGAGGCTGTGTGCCATAAGGACTCTCGTGCTGGTTGGCACTAGAGTCCTGCTGACATCAGCGGGACGTGGGCTAGATGATAGACTGACTTCAGCTGGAAGGTGTGCTTGGGGATTGCATGGTTTTTACTTAAGCCTTTTACTGCGCAAGTAATTATTACTGTTACTCATCTCTCTGGATTCTGATGCTACTGCAAAAAATCTGCTGTATGGTGCATTACACCCAAAATCTCCTTGTTCAGATTTGGCAGCTTGAGAGAATCACACAAACTTACACGTTTGGCTAATTCTGAAGGTCATCTGGACTGTTCCAGCTAGCTGTGAGTTACACTGAGGGAGCATGAGATCAAATCAGGGTGTTAATATTGCTAAGTGTCAATAAAAGTCTCTGCCTAGCCCATCCATAACACTGCAGTGGGAGCGAAGCACTGCTGCAGCTCCTCGGTGTGTGTGTAACTGGTGGTGATGCCCATGGCAACGCTGACTGTGAGTGCAGAGGTACAGCTCTTCTACACGCTGGAACAGCCTGCAGCCTGGGCTGGGGTGTTGTCATGGGGGCATTTCCCAAACTGTGCACTGTCCAGTTAGGGGAATAGTCTCCTTCTGGAAGGAACAATGAACTTCTGGAGGCGATCTTTGCTTCATGCAGCAACACAACTACCTCAAAGCTGTGCTGGTAGATAATACCCTACTACTCCTTGTATTATATGTGTATTTCCTGGGCTCTGCTCTGTTTCTTTTTTGATGACACTGTATGAAGCTGTTAATATCAGTCAGATCAATGCACAACTTACTAAACTGATTTAGCTTAACTTTTTTGCTCTTCTTTATACTCTTTCTGTAGTTGCTTACTGTCAAAAACAATGCTCGTTCTTTCTGCCAATTAATATGCACTCTTAGGAATAAGCCCTTGCATAGAAGAGAAAATCCATGAAATCACTGATGTGCGTACTTAGTAAGAAAGCCCCACGATGGCTGGAATTTACCTCCTGACCAAACCTCTGTAAAATCTATGTGCATGCTCATACAGCTATTAGAGTCCTCCATAACCCATGGTGATATCATGTCTGCTTAACGTACTTTGTTAGGTCCCTGATACTGTGTCCCTGGAGAAGAGACTTGGGAGGAAAGCTGCATCTCTTTTGTGGTGGTTGTTTTCAAGGGAAAAAATTAAATTTTTCCCAAACTGTCAGCAGAACTTATAAAAGACAAGGAATGATAAAAGCTAATGTGTTCTGCCAAGAAGTTCTCTGTTGAATGCAATCTGAGATGAACGCTGTATAGAAAAACAATCCCAGGAAAGCGTCTGCAGCAGGTTAGCTGGGTATTGGGAGAGGAGCATTTCAGATTTAAGAGTAGTGTCAATAGAGTGGGTTTTTTTTCTTTTATTTTTGTCACCCAAGTTTTTCCTAAAACACTGTAACTGTTGCTTATTTTGGATGTTGTAAATACAGGCTTCTTGTATGCGTCTGCACTTTAACTTGACTTGAGGTAAAGGTGATTTCAGGGTTACTGGGTAAGAGGGAGGCACTCCTCACCCAACAATGCGGCATAGTAACAAAAGGGATGGTGGGGCAGTCCAGCAATTGTGCACTTCCCAGCATGTGCTCCCCAGGTACCGGGTGGGCCAGGATGAGGGCTGGGATCCCTAGTCGGGTGAGCTTTCCAGTGACACATAGATGGGCAGGAGTTTGGCTGAGGAGCTGACAGCTCTGGGAGTCCTTGGAGTTTGTCATTGACTTGGTTAGCAATGTTTGTCCGCTAAAAGCTTCTGTTACTAATCCCGCAACTTCTGTACCCTACGAGACCTGTGGAGGAGGGAGTGCTGCACCCCTTTCATCACCATTTCTTATGAGGCTCTCTTTCCTATTAAGCCCAGGGACTCTGAAGTCATTCCTGCTACTTTTTATGTGTACTTGTCCAACGCTGTGCCTTGGAACACGTGTAACTCAGTGGGAGGATTCCAGGTGACTTTCAGTGGGAGTGCATCAGGCCTGTTAATAATAAGTAGCTCTGACCCTCTCTTGGTTAGTTCTTTATATGCAGATCATAGTATTAAAAAGCTGAGGGGGAAGATGAAAGATAATAATTTTGTAGCTGTTTTTCAGTTAAGTTCCACACTGACAGGTTAGACAGCCATGAAAATACAAACTGCCTTCATTTGTCCCATCTGTTCTCATCCGGCCTGTTGCTGTACCCCGTGTGAGATACTACGCACTGCAAGTTCTTCGTTTTCAAGACGAAGGAATAAATGTTCTGGAGTGTTGCTTGCCCGATGTTACATGAGGCTACTGAAATATTGATCACATGCTTTACCACATACACAGCAAATAAAGGAGGAATTTTCAGTTGGAAGTTATTTTGTGTTGTCAGTATCTGGGAGGCAGATCTTCTGGTGGTGCTGGCTCTCAGCAACAACTTATTGCAGTAGCTTTTAGAAATGCAAATAGAAGGGAGACCATGTAATGGAAAGCACCATTGTCTTTAGGCAGAGAGAAGCACATGTATCCTGAGCCTGATGGATAAACATCTGGGTTTCAAAGCTGCTTGTTGAGTTCAGTGCTACTTACTGTAAGGAAGGGTAATCTGCACAAAGAATGGCTAAGAGCATGAAAGCAACTCTTCCAAAGCAATATAAGGCTGCTGAAATCCCTGAGGTCAAGCAGGGGAAATTCCTATACAAGAAATCAGTTGGTTCATTTAGAATAAGCCTTGTTCCTATTCCCTTGCTTGGCCTTGCTCCGTTGTGGTTAAATGAGGAGAGGGGATGATAATCATTTGATTACATTGCTCTTGATGGGCTGTGGAACAGATGAGAGCCCTGGCTTGTCCTCTTGCCAATGCCAGCTCCAGTGATGGGTCCAGCATTTGGAAAGAGAAGTAAGATGTTCCACAATCTAAAGCAGGTCCAGTAAGATGGCTGTCCCACCGCTGAGTGTATCAGGAGGGGACCTGGAATAGTCAGTCTGTTTGCTCATCTCGCCTATGTTCCTGACTCAGACTGCCCAATTACCCACCCCAAGAGAGGGTAACTTTTCTCAGTAATTAATTAATTATATTAAGAAAGTCTCCCACGTATAGGATGCAATTTCTGGTTCAGACCAAAAAGTTAACTAGGTCAACTTACAGCAGGGTCTTCGGTTTGATATGGGAGACCTGGCATGGGGGAGGCTAATGCTCCATGCTGCTGCCCTGTATTTACCAGTGTCACCACAGCTGATCCCAGCTACTCTGGGATCTTTTGGTCCCAGAGTTCTTGGATTTTGTGCCATGCCACAATCAAGCCAAATTTAAAACTGTGTATGTGTAAACCAGAAATCTTTTCCACAACAGTTAGTAGGAGACTGCTAATGAAGCCACTGTGCTCAATTACTCTCACAGATACATGTTACTAAAGTTTTCCTGTTCCTTTTAATAGATGTGTTTTTCATCAGACCTTATTCCCTGTAATAGTAGCAAAACCAGAGATCCAGCAAAACCAGAGATCCAGGCTGAATATGTTCTTCTAAGCTACAGGTTGCTACTGCATACTGATATCTGTCACCTTGGTGTTTAGCGCTCTGACTACACTTTAGGTTAATGCATTGATTACTCCAGACATTAGATAAAAGATAGAGTTTATTTACAATTGAATATTCATTTGTAAATGGAATATGCTACTTAATTTTCCAAAGTCCGTGACGTATTGGCTTTGTTACAGATTTATCCAGAACACCTGAAAAAGTACTGAACTGTAGTTAGCCAAGACACTCTTTCCATATTACAGCTTTATTATTTGACACTTCCTAACTTTCTACAGCCACTTAACTCCATTCAAAGTATTTCGAGGTCTATTGCTCATTCCTAACTTTTTCATTAACTTCTTCCCATCAACCCTAATAAATTACTACTTGGGTTCCTACAAATAAGGTATTATCATCTGTGCTGTAGTTGCCCTGTAGGATATGCTCCATTTTGTCTCCATCATGTCTGTAACACAGTAACCTGGTATTGCATTAGAAAAAGCTGCACTAAATTTTCTAGGCAATACCTAAAGCAGCATAAGTGGCTGTATTTTTTTGCCACATGGGAGAAATAAAATTACCTAGAAAAATGTATTTATTTTACATGGGGTCCTGTATGTTTTTCCCTATGAATAAGTGACAGTTCTGACTAGGGAGATCATCCAAAGTTTGTATCAGTTAATTGATGTCATTATACTGATTTCTGGGGGCATTAGATTCAGCCCTGGCTTTCACATTTTAAAAAACTGTCCCACCTGAGTCACTGAATAGTACCAACGTAGGCTATGCAAGTTTTACTTTACTCAGACCATAGGACAAAACGGAATCCATCACAATGGTCGGGAATAAAGAACACAAAAACACCAGTGCTTTTTCCTTAAGCTTCGCTACCATGTAACGTGCCTTGGGTGCAGGAGACATTAAAGCATCTACCATAGCATCTACAACTTCATTGCCATTAGCACTTCCTTCGCTGAGTATTCTGTTGAAAAAGTTTGCCCGCTCTTCAACATACTCCTTGTTGTAAACTGCCTTTTCCTCTTCACTGAGTTCATTCCAAATCTCTTCGGCACTGACTGGTGGCTGAATTTTTGTAGAGCGTGCATAATTTCCCGGCTGAATAATACAGACCTAAAAGCAAGATGTAAAACTTATCAAGATGCAATCAGTCATTCTGAATTCAATTAAATACTATAGTCAGTAAAACAGATCAAAAGCTTTCTGCAGACAGATTTCTTCCAGAAAATGCTGCTTTGTTGAAATTTTAACCTTGAAAACTTGACTGAAATCAAATGTATTCCCGTGAAACGTTTAAGATTGCAGAGGTGCTTTATTCTGACTTCCTCATTTCGCTCTGATGTTAATGTTCTTGTTTTGACTACTCAGCATACCTTCACAGAATGCAATAGTGCATCTTTGATTTTTATAGAATGCTTAATGGTATAAATGTTTTGACAATACCGAGACAAAGCATGACTTTGATGTCTCCAAAGTGGAATACTTTGGATTTTTCACTCAGTGACGAATCTTGCAAGGGGTAATTTTTTTTCCCCAGTTTGGGACAAAAGGAGATGTCAAAGAAAATTAGAAGGTCCTGGGGAAAGAAGTGCTGTTTTCCCCAAGTAGGTGTAATTAAAAGGAAAATAGGCCTTGTCAGCCAAGTACAGAGGGGACCAAAGTCCTGGTCTAGCTCTCACTGGAGTCATTAGCAAATTTCCATAGATTTCTGTGCATGTAGATTTAAATTGAAAGCAAAGAAATCCTTTGCTGATCCACCTGTTTTCTTTGCATGTGTTGTTGCTGCTGCTGTTCTGACTTCTGCGGAATTTCAGGCTGAGCGCTCACAGTATGCGCACTTTTCCTCAGTTAGCAGCGGGCTTGTTCAAACTACTTGTAGATATGCAACATTAAAAACTCCATGGCATTTAACTGACCTGATTTCTAAAGACTACAACACAAAGTGAGGAAAAACGGTGCTAAGAGACTTGGGGATCTGACAGGCATTCTCTGGAAAGTCTGTAGCAATATAAAACCTTAATGTCCCCAATCTGCCACCCAGCCCATCTACTAGAGGCTACCACCTGTGTGTCAGTACTGGCACATGCCTCCCTCTTGGGCTGCACGGCAATTGGCGCGCTGCGTACCGGAGAGGTTGAGGTGCTGCACGCAGAGAGCAGGAAGGGATGCGGGTAAGCTCCGGCAGAGAGCCAGCATGCATAGCCAGGGGTATCTTATGCTGCCACAGGTAGGTTTGTCACGGGACATCTTTTGGAGCCCTCCCTTTGGGTGCTATTTTCCAAAGTGTTTAGTATTAGCCCAACTAATATCAACAGTAAACTTCCCACATTTATTTTAAACAAAGGAGGTTTGAAAACTTCATGTTTTGGAGCTTTTTGGAGTCGGCTAGGAGAGAAGGAGAGATGATGCTTTTTTCCCTTCCTTGATTTTCTGTAGCCTTCTTTCTAATAGAAGACATGTGCTTTGTTTCCTCTGGGCAGAGTTCAGTGGGACGGAGCCATAGCTCCATCCATTCCTTGCCACCTCTGGGTGACTTTTTCCTGAAAGGACAAAGGGAATGACAGGGCAGAGGAGGGGAGCACAGGGAAAAGGGACCATGTATTCTGCAGGCTCTCTGCAGGGTAGGTTCTGAGACAAATGCCAGCCTGTGTCTTGCACACAGTGGGAAACAGAAAAATAACTCATAGATATTTTGGAAATGTTTGTCAGCCTGGCTCACTGTATTGTGTGCTGGGGCTATTCCGGGGGTGGGGGAGCCGTAAAAATCCCCAAACGACCAGAGTAGCTAACCTGTTAAACTAAGCTCTTCCATGCATTTGAGATTATCCTCAGCTAATCAGTTCAAATCCTCATCATGCTGTGTGGTATTAGGATCTGTAAAGTCACTTGCATTTTATAGCATTTTTTTATTTATCTGAGAGGGGTAGTTAATAGGTGCACAGCTGTAATTTCTTCCAACACAAAGCTTATGAACAGTGCTGTAAATCTGTGTACGTAAAGAGTACACCAATGTAAATCCTCTAGGGAAGACTTTTGGTGTTTTGGAAAAGTGTTTCAGCAGCGGAGTGACTCCAAGGAAAAAGCCTAGTGAAGCTACTTAGTGATCTAAGCTTCAGGTTTGACTATCAGTGTTGCTTAGACAGGGCACTAAGAGCACTCTTAGAGCCTCTTAGGTTAAGAGAATAAAAACATAATTACTCTGCACAGTACTGCATCTTGCAGTGTAGCTGTTCCCACAAAAAGGAAAGAGCTTTTAAGCATTGATGTTGTGAGAGAGAAGAGAGAGAGAAAGAACCCCTCAGGTAGGTGACAAGCCTTCCTTTTTGCTGCACATTGCTCACACCTGGGCTCTTTGCTCCTGCAGCCACCCCAGAGAAAGTTTCAGTTACCTGGTACTGTTACAAGCTCTTCACAGAGCATGGCACTGCTCAGGCAGGTCTGACTCAGAAAGTTTCTCCACTGTAGAGGATGTGGAGAAAGGGTGGAAGTTCCACAACTGTGGAATAGCGCTGGAATAGCTGTGGGATAGCGCTCCTCTTTGTGCCAGCACTGCAACTTCCACAACATCAATGCTTAACAGCTTCTCAGAACTGCAAACATCACCCAGGTCTGCTGTTCTCAGAGATTTCCAGCTCATTGGTAAGCCGCAGAGAAACCACCTCTTTCCAAGGGGAAGCTGCACCCATGGATTCAGCTCTGATCTCTATCTTTGTCATTTGGATGCATGGATCTTACTTTGCACAAGATTAGATATTATTTTGCATACGCTTGTTCTTGTCCCCTTGGCCAAAATTTCCACCCCCACGCCGTTGTCTGGTATTTGTGCAAGTTGCTTGCTTCTTGCCCCACAAAAAGATGCATTTCAGCTCTGTAGGAAGTTTCAGGAGTGAAACTTCTCTCTTTCTCATCTGAAAATCAATGTTAGAAATAGCAGGGAGTTTCACACAACAACTACTCGTTACATCACTTACCTGGACACCAAACTTCTTCATTTCCAGCCTTAGAGCATCACAAAATTTTTCAATAGCAGCCTTGGTCATAGAATAAATGCCATTTCCCAGAGCAAAATAGGCAATAATGCTGGACATGAAAACAATACGTCCTGGAAAGAAAATAGTGCAAACAACGTAACTTCACTCTCAGTCTTTAACATAGGATTGATTTACCCGAGTCTTCTGAACTGCTAATAAGGTGGTATTTAGTACGATGCTGTTTTACTACGTAGTATGCCAAAGCTGGGCTGTGTAAGTGTGCAGTCCCAGCACAGAAGTGCACTCAGCTCTGTTAAGCAGAGAACTTCACACAAAAATCTTCCTTCCATCTAGTGACAGATGCTGGACTAAACAAAGCATTAACACATTCCCAACGTGCTGCTTATTCCTTCTGAGTCCCAGACAGGATGAAAGAGATGGAAACAAAGCAGTCCCCTAAAAACTTTAGACTGAAAAATAGTAATAAAAGACTATACTAGTAATAGGAGAAGGACTGCACAGGAGAGGAGCAGATGATTTTCCCTGCAGTGGACATATAACTACTAATACCACTTTTTCTGTGCTAATGATGTGTCTGCACTGAGTCTTGGCTTACAACTGTGCATATAAAGTCAAAATCAGACTGTACAGTCATAAGCTTCACCCGAGAGAGGTGACTTGACAAAATGTGTGCAGCCTTACACTGCCTTGCTGTGATTTCCCTGATCTGTGCTGCTTTTTTCCCCTTTATAACTCTTGCTGAGTGCAGGCATGCCTTAAATAGCAGAGATTTCTGATTTGAGGCACTGGGCTGTCGTTCATTTCCATTGTTTACTTGTAAACTTCTACCACATAGTTATACCATAGAGTAAGAAATGTGTGAATGTGGGTGTAGAAATACCAGAGGTGAGAGAGAAGATGGCCTCATTGCTACCAATACAGAGAACATAGTTGCACTCCTATTGCTGCCCCAGATGCAGGTAACATCTGGGCCCCAGATCTGACCAAATGGTATAGGCTTGTAGGATATCAAAAGGGCATCGTGGGAATGCAGGGAAATCTGTCATTCTGAATTAGGTTCCATGCCTTCCTACACAGCATCTGGAATAAATCTTATATACAGTAATGGCAGAACAACTACCAGCTTGCTGATCAAGATGCTACATCAGCTGGTCTGGCCATCTGGAAAAGTTATGGGGAAATGTTGCTCCTCTCAGAGTAGGATGCTTAATTCTAGGCTGGAGGGCAATACCTCCCTTTACAAGTATTAAAAATCGTGAAGTTTTTCTTGGAACAGGTGCTCATCTTAAAATGGCAGTAAGCCCCTTCCTTCAGAAAACAGCTACTGGGTAAGTAATGGTAGGATGACCTCTGCCTCCTTCATCCAGTAGCTAAGTGATTTGGGGCACACCCCCAGGGTGTGGGACACATCATTTAACGTCTCTCTTTGCCTAAGGTAATTGAAAATTAGCTTTCCCAGGAGAATGCTCTAACATCCATAATTCAAGCTTTTCATTTGGAGAGGCCACTTGCTGTCCCCAAAAACATGAGCTTTAGTTGTCCTGGCTGTTCCTGCAAGGAAGGAGATGGGAAACCTAGGATGCTTCCTAGAAGTGCCCTGGCCTCCTCTCCTACATAGATGGGACTTGAAAATGGAGTGCGGGCAAGGCAGCATTGACAGCCAGGAGTAAGATGCAGAGCGCTCTTTTGAGATAAGGTACTATATATGTGCAGCCATCCAGACCCAAATCTTCTAAAAGTTTATGTATGTGCTTAATATCGTACACACAATTAGGCCCTTTTGCTTCAAAGTAACCCCTTGCAATTCGTGAAGTCAGACAAATGCCTCTGGTGGATCAGCATCACAGAGTTTTAGCAGTAAGTAGGGTATCACAGAAAAAAAGTGATGTCTCCCCATGTAATGGCCACATAACATCCGTTTTTTCTCACTGAGTATATGCAATAGCACATTCTTTTACAAAAACACATCCAGCTTGCAGTATTTAAAAGTTTCTTTCTTCTTGCATCAAAATATCATCAACCGAAGGCAACCAAGCAGAAAGCAGCAGAGTAGCCAAAAAGGGGATGCTTTTATCTTACCAACATTTTGTGTAACAGACATCTGGGGCTTCCAGACAAAACCTAGCCCTTACTGTGCTTGATGCTGTATACACACAGAACAAATCCTCACCTTAAAGAGCTTACAACTTAAATAGACAAGCTAAGCAAAAGAGGGACAAAGGAAAAGGGTCTCTTTGTTTCCCAAATGTAGATGGGGACAGGTAGGGAACAAAGTGCAAAGCAATTGAGTCATGCTGCAATGCTGCAGAGGGCTATTTGAACCATTTCTTCTCAGAAGAAAGGATAAAGCCCATGCGTATGGAGGTCCGGGCAAATGCATTTATCCCATTCGATACCCAGGCATCCCTGTACAGCACTGTTTCAGATACTGAAGTTTCCTGCCCAAGGTCACAGAGAGGATCTTGCTAGGCCTGGAAGGAACTGGAAGCTGGATGCCTCTAGTTCATCTCTGTAGGATCATCCTTCCTCTCTCAATTGCCAAACAGTAAAATAGTAAAGCCTAAATAATAAAGTTAAGCAGGAGTTTATTGGATCTTTGTGTTTTCTGATTGCCAGTGCTTACAAAGTCTTGCCTGGGCTTAATGATCTACTGTAAGCGTTTTTTCTCTCTTTTTTGAGTCAAATGCTGAGTTAATTCATTTTTTGTAAATACTTTTTTCTATGTATTGTAACGACAGAATCTTTAAGCGTATGTTTTTCCCCTTACGACTTTACCCTCTTTTCAGGATCAATTTGCTCTTTCAGGCCACACAGGAGGTGGCTGTCATTTCAGTTCAATGAGAGACAATTAAGGCTTCTTTTATAGATGCTACATTACCCTGATTATAGTAAGCTAATTATTCTACCACTCTAAGTAACAGTGGATTAGCATTACCCTTGTATTTCCTTAGAAGGGGAAGAAATGCCAGGGTTGTCCTGATGCTCCCGAGGAGATTCACGTCTGCAAATTTTTCATATTTCTCCATAGACAGCCACCCTGTCTCGCCAAATGTTGATATTCCTGCATTGTTGACAAGCCCCCAGAAACCTATGGAAGAGAAATGTCTCAACAAGCATTTTTCACTGTAAAACAACCACCATTAGCTGACGAAAACACTAGTGACTTGGACCCTTGGAAACAGCTTTTTAGTTGTGTTATCTTTTTGTCTTTTCCGCTTCTAAGTGCAGGCATGTTTTGTTTAATGAAGGAATGTAATTGTGGCCATTACCTGGATTATATAAGTCTCAGTGCTATTTAATAATCACTCACTTTATAGTCCTCTTAAGTTATTTATGAATAACATGATCTAGGAGACTACATCTTACTGCAAATGCGGTGTACCATGATATTTTAATTACTGTAATCCCACTGTGTGCTATGAGCAGCTTTGTGAAAATTATATTAAACAGTCTAAAGGCTAAGAGGTAATATTTTCAAAGTGCCTGACTAATTTAGGAGCCTAAGTCTTGGCTCCTTTTCCAGGATTTGAGCTTCAATTCCTTCTGAAATCAGCCAGAATCAGGTACATGGGTGCAGCATTGGGTAAAGTAACCAAGTAAGGTCAGTGGCTACAGTATTTTTTTTTTATTTTGTACTCTTGGTCAACTCTATTCCGCATGTAACAACAGGTTTTGGTGCTAAGAAGCCCAGCGGCCTGAAACGCAGTAAGATTGCAGGATGGCAGTGTTTACAAGCAGAAATTTATTGGCAGCAAAGCGTGTTCTGACACAACTCTCTGCCAGAAAGTGAAAGCCCTTTAGCCCAAAGCCACAGAACGCTTCATGTGAGTGCTGTGCAGTGCTAATAACCTCGACTGTTGGAAATGCTTTTTCGTTGAAGTGTAGAGCGCTCGCAGTTTGGAGCTGACGTGCTGACTAAACGCTGATTAAGCCATGCTGACTTGTTCTTGCCTTCAGAGCGCATATCTGTAGATGTATGGTAAAGCAGTGAGTGACACGGTGCTTTTGAAAACATTTCCATTTCTGTCCTCAAATGCTGACTGAGGGTATTTCTAGGGTGACCAGCAGCGTAACTAAGAAGTACACAGGGTAGCCTGACTTGCACTGAAATAGCTAAGTTTGCAGCCTGTCTCTGCCAGCCTTGACAATTTTGCTTATGCCTTTTTTTTAAGATTTCTTGTACATGTCTGAGGCAAATGATTGTTTTGCCATGCCTTCTACAGGATCTCCAAGCCTAGGTTTCTGGTGAGGCAGAGTGGGTAACAGTGCCTCTCTTCCTTCCTCTGGACGCAGGGTCTGGGGCATGGGTGCGATGCCGACCCAGCTGTAGCCTCCTGTACCCGTGGTGGCAAAGCTGTTCTCAAGGGGACGTTTGGTCGCCCTGGTGAAGGTGCTGTAGAAACCCTTGGGCTGAACTCTTTTCTTTCTGATCTTCTCTGACAAAGCTACTGTGATGATTTCAATGGTATCTTGGTCCTTCCAGACCCCTGCCAAGAACTGCTAATACAGGATTTCATTCACAACAATCGTTAAAGCTGAAACAGACGATTTTTTAAATTCGTTTGTAAAGCAGACTTCTGTAAGCTTTTCTAACATGTATACACTATTACATAATGAAGTTGGTGTTTAAACAGAGAAAGAAACAAAGTTCTTTCAGTGAATGTCTCATTTGCAGAGCAAAACACTCAAATTCAGGAATTTAGCATGCAGAACTTGTAACGTGCGATCAAAGAGAATAAATCTTTATTCAGCAGTCTGTCACACAGCAATCCTTGATGCTGGACCTCTCTCATAACTTCAGATACAGACTGACTGTTGTCCTAGTAATGCAGCAGTTTCCTGTGTACTCACCTCTTTTCTACTGCCCCAAATGTTAGTGGACAGAGGAGAGGAAATGGACCAAAAAATTGGCCACTGGAATTGGGCACCCTCGACTTCCTTCTTCTTTCTGCCATTGCCCTGTTCTTCCAGGCCTTTCTATCATTCTGTGGCTTTATTTGTCCTCCTTAAAATGGAACTAGTGCCATGGGACTGACCTCCTTGTAAAACACTTCAAGATCAATGGATTAGAGAGACCTCTGTAAAAGCTAATTATCAATATTTTTGTACTTGCACATGATCTGATCTGCAGATGGGCTGAGTAGCTGCACACCCCATCTGTTTCTACTTAAGGCTGGAGGTGTCTGTACTCAGGTTTATTTTTACATAACCTAACTCTTAACACAACACAGAGTAAAGCCTGGCATTGCTGTAAAAGCTGTTCCCTGATCTTCTCAGCTTTACCTTTTCTAATTAAAAAAAAAAAGTCATTTTGCTTCTGCCACTGCATCCTGCACAGCAGAGCAAGAACTCTTGCTCCACATGTCCCTGAATTCATTAGGGCTTCAGAAATACAGCCATTAAACTTTAGACAACTGATTTTCTTCCTCTTTCTCTAAACTGAAACGAAAACTCTAAATTCTGAAACACAGAATTTAGCTTCCAACGCTTAAGTTTTCTCTCCAGCCATTTACCTCATGCACTTCAAAGACTCCAGGCAGTTAGTGGTGAGGCCAGCCTGTGTGTGCAAACAGGCAGAGTTCACAGAATAATGGCTCCTTCTTTCTGTGCAGTGGCCAAATCAAAAGTCAGGAGGAGGAAAACTGGCTTGAGTTAAACTGAAACAGACTTTTCCGAAGAGAAGACTAAGTAAAACATAAAAAGAGATTTTGCCCAGGGTCAGCTCAAAACGTTTTGTTTGCCCTCAAGCAAAATAATTGCTGCTTAGAACATTTTGGCATTCCCAAATGGGAAATGTTCTGATATTTTCCACAAATTTTCCTGCCATTTTGTTCGGTTGAATCAATTCGCAAAATTCTACCCAAATAGCAAACAGTTCATTATCCCCTTATGCTACTTTTTCAGAAAATTTCCTACCTCCTGAGAAACAACCTGCCCAGCTATGTACTCAGGGTACTTGAATCTGCTTTGGTCTTCCTTTCCTGAAATGTTTGTGTTAAAAATTAATGCTATAAACGTGCATACAAAATATATTGCATATTTGCTTAGACAATGCAGCTCAGGTAACCTGAGAAATATAGTCCTTAGATGGAAATCTAGGACAAGGGACAAGTAAGAATTGAACAGCAGAAGGAAAAAGACATTGCATTTCCTCAGAGTGTCCCTGCACAGATACATTAGCAAAAAGCAGCTGATGTTTGATCTGGAAGGGAAAAATTACTCAGACTGTCAAAACAGAGCTCAGTCCAAGCACAGTTTAGGAAGAGGGGTGTTAGACTGAGCTACAGCAGGCAGAGAATAAATAAACTGGAAAGCAGAACTGGACATCAAAGAGATTTTCACTGATCTCTGTGTTGGGAAAATGGATCCTGAGGACAAAGATTAAGGGATATAGCCGGGGATCTAAAGAATCACTTTAGGAAACCCAACTTAAGATTAGTGAGGCTTTCAGGAGAAGAATGCTAGCTCTCACATAACCTCCCAGATAATTTCTACTTCAAGACATGTTGACCAAAAGGCACGTATCCAAAGTCCGTATTTAGGCCCAAAAGATGTCTGATGTTTTTCCAGAATGTCTTAAAAGTATTCTTCCTATTGAAGTCATTCAAGATGTGCGCCTGCAAAACCTTTTGAAAATCAGGACGTTTCTATGTAGGTGCCTCCACACAGATAATATCTGAATTCAGCCAGATTTTCTAAGCTCGAACATGTATTCTTGGCATCACTGATCTTTGGAGTTTCTTGTCTAAACCTAAGCCCATGCAAAAATGACAGGCTCTTTCCTGAAAGATTCCAATCCAATACTAAAGGAAACCACCCAAAGGAAGGAGAGCGTGATTTGCCATATTCCAAATGAAGAGAGGGAACAAGCCAATCTGTCTGTGGCAATGCAGGGTGTTCGTGGTAACAAGTCAGCTGAGACTCCTGAGTTTCAGACATGTACCATCCTTTCCTCAGAATATTATGCTGTGATGGTCTTCATGGCGAGGATGAGTCTATTTGAATAGGAAGTCTGGGCTAAAATATGGTACCATGGGCCTACTGAGTGGATTCCATGAATAGGAAATCTTAATTAAGTGGAGGAGAGTATTTAATAACTTTGGAGTAGGAGGCAAGACTAAAACTAATATCCCTCCCTTCCAGCTAGCTACATGTCACCCACTCACAAGAGTCAACGAGAGGAAGAGAAATTCCTATTTTAAACAGGAGCAGCAAATCAGAAAAAGAATGAGGTTTGCTGTAGAGCTTAAGAGAGTTACAAATCAACATGCTCCAAAGTCCCAGTCTACTTCATGGTGGTTTTAATATGCTAGTACAAGAAGTTTCTTCTTTTTAAGCAAGAAAGGGCTCTAAGTATTTTAGAAAGTCATCTTAATGGGCACGCAAGCCATAAAAACAAATAAAGAAAAAGAAAGGCATCAGAGCCAGCAGATTTTTGTGGAGGGACAGTTAGTTAGCTGTAGAGAATGAGCTACGTACTATGGAAATTGATTTGCCATCCTTTTCAGACTGACATAATTTCACAGTCAAGAACAGAACAAATATTTACAAGGAAACAAACTATGAAGTGGCAGAATGTCCAGCTAGGTGTGTTACCAATAGTTGGATTTCTACACTTGCATAACAGAGAGAGAGAGGACAAGGTGGAGCTTGAGTTAATTATCTCATGGTTATGGCATAACTAGAAGGTGTAGGGAGTGCTTTATTTCTGAGATTTAGTTGTACATTTTACACTGAGTAGTCTACTTAAAGCAGAATTGATCCTGGGCACAGGAAAATACCAGAGCACGGTATTCCTCCATCCTGGATGACTTCCCTTGCAACCAGCAACTGCTAAGCGAGGCTTCTTGGATTCATTCTCCCTAGACCCAGGAATTTCTCATGCCTCTCCATGCATTGAACTGAGTCGGTGGGAGAGTGTGACTCTCACGTCCAGTGGAGTCCACGATTAAGTTAGGTTTTTCATTGGGACTCTAGGGAAAAAAATACAGGCTTTACACTGTAGATCTGCAGCCTGTTCAACTTGGGTCTAGGTTTGAAGCAACTAAAATCTGCTGAAGAACAAGATTCAGGAGGGACTTGAGCTCTCTGAGCCTCTGTTCATTGTCAGCTTCTTGTCTGGAGAGCCTTCCGTTGTAGACTGTATGCTCTTCAGGACAGAGATTCTCTTACTTTATCCGTATATTGGGTCTAGAACAAAAGAGTATGTGATGTTGACTGGGCTCAATCGGCTTTATGGAAGTACAAGCAGAAACAGGAGCATTCTGCAAGTTTGAAAGGAGGAAGATAGTGTACAGAGACGTAATAAATGCAAGAAAATGTGTATTTTCATTAAATGCATGAAAAGATTTAAGATAAAGGACAAAATTTTGGCTTATCAGTCACATTAAGATGACTTGGAAGACAGCATATCTGCCAATGTCTGACATTCAAAAAAGTCATACTTGTCTGAGATGCACAGCCCGTGGAAAAGATGATGCTGTAATCATAAAGAATAGATATTTAATCTTTACCAGGATTTACTCTGAGCTATTTAAACTCAGCATGCAAAAAGCAATTGTTGTTTAACTGCTTTCTCATTGTTTTGGTACATCTTCTGGGGTTTTCGTTTGGAATGCATAGCCTTTGCATACTTACCATTAAACCTGGAGATTGCTGAAGTGGTTTCTTTTTAACCATTTTTGGAATGATATGGGAGCGTTTTAGTGATCTGAATTCATAAGTCCAGCACGCTGGTGTGATGTATGTAAAATCTTTGGTACCTGAGTGAAACTGATTATAGCAAAAATGGCATAAAGTGCAGAGAGGGAACAATGCCTAAGCAAACGCCTAGTGATTCCCAGAGATAGATGCCTCTTCTCAGTTTCAACAGGCACTTGCTGAATAGAATTATCCTGTTCTGAGGGAGGGGGAAGGAGAGACAGAGACAGAGACAGAAACATCCAACTGTACTTACCAGCTAAAAAGGACATCCAGAACGCTGCCAGTAACTGTTTTAAAGGTGGATGTTTTCACACTTTTTTAAGTACGATAATCTCCGATCTACTATAACCTTTCAGCACAACCCTGGATTCCTACATCAGTTTGAATTGTTTGTGCAAAAACCAAAAGCAGATTTTCTATCTGTCCAACGCTTATTTAAAACAGTCTACTAGACTCACCACCTGCTCTTTGTTCTCCTTACTACAAGTGTCCGACATGTACTTGATTTTCAGTTTGGTCAGTCTCCTGGTGTAGGGTGTGGATGCTGCTGTCCGTGACCCACTGGGGAAAAATGTCCTAAGGTTTCACTACAGAGAGTTCCTGAAGTGGTGGGACACTGAGGCACATGCTCCACTGCCCACCTTTTGGGAATCTCTGGGTAGCAGATAAAATGTTCTGTGCAGTCACATACTTTTCTCATCTTCTAGGTACTTTCAGAAATAAATATGGTTCAGAATTCTCTTTCCTAATGAAAAAGAATTTAATTTAAAAAAATCTTTGACCCGAATGTAAAAAAAATTACAATTCCTTTCTTTAACAAATAAATTGGTTAATATGAGAGCTAACCTTCAGTTGAATCATTAAATTGAAATTGTTTTCATAAAGTTAAAATACCAAAGAAAACAACAGATCTATTTTCAGAGGTGCCAAGAAGGAACACTCCTACTGAAGTCTTTTGCTTAAAGATTCTACATAAGTAGAGTATCCTCACAGTTTCATTACGTTTGAGATAAAAATATTTATGCCCCTGTATTTTATAAATTATGAAGAAGACTTGTGGCATTCACTCCATTAATATCAGACATTAAAATAACTCTTTTCCTCCTTTTAATTTAGGAGGAAGATTACTTGATAATTGGGAGTTTTCCCAAATGGCATGTGTGCTATCTGGATCTATAAAACTACATTTGCTTTTCTGCCTTTGCAGTGTGCCCTCAAAATGCTGCAGCAGAAGAGCTGACTGACAATGGAAGAAGGTTTCATAAACTGTGTGCTCTGTCTGTGCATGCCCAGCCCTGCGTTACGGGTGTAAGGGCCCAACTGACAACCCAGGAAAACCACTGTCTGTGCACACGCTGCATTTCACCACCAGCTGTGCCCAAGTGTCTTTCCTGGCCCCTCCAGCGAGCCCTGATGTCTCTAGTGTGATTTGCCTTGATCTGAAGGCACGTCCGCACGCCTGTGAGTGGCAAGGACAATCAGCAAGTTAGCGCTGAACTGCGGACCCAAGAGTCTACGTGGCAGCGTGAACGTGACCATTGCATAAGCTGATGGAATTTATCCAGAATTACAGGATAAATTATCTGTAACCCAGAGTTTCAGGTGACCTGGTCCCCATCGAGCCTATAAGGGCTTTTGTGAGTCATCTGTGTTGTTGCTGCGGCTTGGGAAAGAGACAGAGAGGGGAAGGCTCTGCCTCTTAATCAGATAAGGTCAAGATCAACCATAAATACATGTACTTAATGAGCAGTGTCTAGGCTTTTTCTTCACTTCTTGTTTCATCCCCTTCCTGACATGCTAATGAACCAGGCAGGCAGAGGCCTTGCATGTCATTACCATTCTGCATGCTTTATTCTCCGCTTACACTCCCTGTGTGAGCAGAAAGTGTTTATAATTCTGAGGGAATCTTACTTCTGAGCCTGAGTAAGCCTGCGCTGGGCCAAGTGCATCCCCCGGTATGACACTGGGTGACTCTTGCCCTAAGTGGGAAAGGAGGCAACTGTGGTCCTGTCACGTGTTCTGAGGGGATAACCCAGGATTTAGGTTGTCTGCAATTATTCTGCAAGCTAAAGTCTATCCGTTCTCCTGGCCGCACGCTCCCTGTAGGGTGTATAACTGACAGGTTTCCTTTTAAGTAACCCATCCACGGACTAGCTTGACAAACCTCAAGTCGTACCAAGAAGCAGCTGGTTCGGTATGGCACGGCTGCAGCCCACTCTGCATTTCCTTTATTTATTCCCCCTTTCACAAATCATGCCTAGAAATACATCACCTTCCCACCGCCTCCTACGCGTGCACACTTGTTCTCCTCCGCTTTTCCTGCAGCTTCCTCGTGTCGGATACCCACAGAGGCATCCCGGGGACCCCCGCACTCGGGGATCTCCTCTTCTGATAGAAAGGCGACGCTCACCCGTGGCACCCTGAAAAGCGCACCCACTTTCCGCTGTCGGCATCTTTGGATAGGCCACAGTTTGTATACTGCTTAGCTCAGCACCCACGCGGTTTTAGTGCAAAATATCGCTGCTAGTGCTGACAGCGGTAACTGCGGTTGGCACCATTAGCATCAGCGCTCCCTAGCCACAAGCCGGGACGGTCCGGCTGACCCTCTCGGGCAGCTCCCCGTCGGCAGCCCCTCAAGCCCCGGGCGAACGGAGGAGCCGTTTTCGGGGCTCCGTGCCCGCTGGTCCTGCCTTTCCCGCCCGCCCGTCAGCCGCCCCGCAGCTGCGGCGGCGGAGGGGGCCGGGGAGAGGGACCGGTAGTCGAGAGCGGAGCTCCGGCCGGCGGGGGCCGCTAAGGGCCGGTAGCCAAGAGCGGGGCTCCGGCCGGCGGGGGCCGCTAGGGTCCGGTAGCCGGGAGCGGGGCTCCCGCCGGCGATGACACCGGCCGCCCCGCTCGCCTCGCCTCGCCCCGGCTCACCTCGCTCGGGCAGATGGCTGAGCACCAGCTCCTTGGCGGCCAGCACGTCGCAGTCGCGGGTGACATCGAGCCGCAGGACGCGCAGGCGGCCGGCGCCGGCGGCGGCCTCCCGCTGCAGCCGCC